>CANUEP010020884.1:0-14824 GCA_947857235.1 Jatropha podagrica
ACATAATATTTAACTTTCCATTTTTTTTATTTAATTTAAATCTCTTTTACCTATATTATATTAATTTTTTTTTATCAACAACTTTTTTTTTTATTTTTATCCTTTTTTTTTTTTTTTCAAACATTTTAACCCCAAAAAAAACACCCCCAAAATTATTTTAAAAATTTTATTTTTATTTTTTCCCCCCCCCCCCCCCCCCCCCCCCTCTTCAAATAAATTTGTCCTTGAATTTACCTAATATGAACAACTGAGGATGCTGTTGTGGCATATCCTCTTCTCGCTCCCAAGTAACCTCCTCTGTCTTGTGGTTTCTCCATAGGACCTTTACTAGAGATATCCTCTTATTCCTTAATTCCTTAACCACTCTAACAAGTATCCTTATAGGCTCCTCCTCATAGGTCAAATCCGGCTCGACGGTGATAGACTCAGCTAAAACCACGTGCGAAGGGTCTGATCTGTATCTCCGTAACATGGATACATGAAAAACATTATGTATCCAATCCATGTCTAGTGGTAAAGCTAGTCTATAAGCCAATGGTACCACACCCTCTAAGATCTCATATGGTCCTATGAACCTAGGACTAAGCTTTCCCTTCTTACCAAATCTCAGAACCTTCTTCCACGGAGAAACCTTCAAGAACACCCTATCACCCACTGCATACTCAATATCTTTCCTCTTAAGATCGGCGTACGACTTCTGACAATTTGAAGCCGCTTTCAACCTTTCCCTTATAATCCTCACTTTATCCTCTGCATCTTGAATCAAATCTGGACCCACTAACTTACCCTCACTAAGCTCCGTCCAACATAAGGGTGTCCTACACCTTCTACCATACAATGCCTCAAATGGAGCCATCTGAATACTCGACTAGTAACTGTTATTATAGGCAAACTCAGCCAGCTGAATATACTTCTCCCAACTGCCCTCAAACTCAATCACACAAGCCCTCAACATATCCTCAAGCACCTGAATCACCCGCTTTGATTGACCATCTGTCTGCGGATGGAAGGTTGTGCTAAAATGCAGTCTAGTACCCAGAGCCTCATGTAACTTCTTCTAGAACCTCGAAGTAAACCTCGGATCTCTATCAGAAATAATGGAGGAAGGAACTCCGTGAAGTCTCACAATCTCATCAATATAGAGCTCTGCGTACCGCTCCATCATATAATCAGTCCTAACCGAAAGAAAGTGTGCTGACTTAGTCAATCTGTCAACTACAACCTAGATAGCATCTTTCTTCCTAGGTGTAGTAGGCAACCCAATCACAAAATCCATGGTAATCCTATCCCATTTACACTCTGAAATAGAGATAGGATGTAGCAAATCCGACGGGACCTGATGCTCCGCCTTAACCTATTGATAGGTCAAGCATCTCGACACAAAATCTCTAATGTCCCTCTTTATAGCCGGCCACCAATACTGCATCCTAAAATCTTGGTACATCTTATTACTACCTGGATGCATGGAATACGAACTACTGTGGGCCTCCTCTAGGATACTCCTCCTTAACTCTGGAATCTTAGGCACACAAATCCGATCTCCAAAGTACAAGTAATCATCTCTAATCTAAAATCCCTTCTTCTTACCCTCTCTGACTAAGTCTTTCCACTCGGCAATGAGCCTATCTCCCGGCTGTGCATCTTTGATCTACTGTAGTAGGCTAGGTCTCACCATAAGCTCTGCTACAAGAGCACCATCTCTAGCCACTGATAAATGTGCGTTCATAGCACGAAGATCAACTAAAGCCTTCCTACTAAGTGTATTTGCCACTACATTAGCTCTACCCGGATGATAATCAATGGTGAAGTCATAGTCTTTAAGTAGCTCTAACCATCTGTGCTACCTCAAGTTAAGCTCTCTCTGCGTGAGCAGATATTTAAGGCTTTTATGGTCCGTATACCAATGACACTTCTCACCATATAAATAATGCCTCCAAATCTTCAAGGCAAACACAATAGTTGCTAACTCCAAATCATGGGTAGGGTAGTTCTGCTCATGTGGCTTAAGCTGTCGAGAAGCATAAGCAACTACCTTACCCTCCTGCATAAGCACACAACCCAGACCACTATGCAAAGCATCACTATACACATCATATGGCCTACCTGGAGCTGGCTATGTCAACACTAGAGCCTCAGTAAGCATCGCCTTAAGTCTCTCAAAACTACTCTAGCATTTATCCGTCCACTCAAACTGAAGGTCCTCACAAAGAAGTCTAGTCAGAGGGGCTGCAATAAGAGAAAACCCCTTAACAAACCTCCTATAATACCTAGCCAAACCCAAGAAACTGCGGATCTCAGTAACATTCTTAGGTGGCTTCAAATCAAGAGGTGGCTTAATCTTCTTCGGATCCATTCGAATACCCTCCGCTGAAATAACATGCCCTAAGAAGGCGATCTCCGTCAACCAGAACTCACACTTACTGAGCTTACCATACAATCGCCGATCCCTTAAAGTCAACAAAACTGTCCGTAGTTGGCGATCATGATCCTCTCTAGTCGGAGAGTATACCAATATGTCATCAATGAAAACCACTACGAACCGATCTAGGTAAGGGTGGAACATCCGGTTCATCAAATTCGTAAATACTGCTGGAGCATTAGTCAACCCAAATGGCATTACTAAAAACTCATAGTGGCCATAACGAGTCCTAAAAGCATTCTTAGGCACATCTGCCTCTTTGACTCTCAACTAATGATACACAGATCTCAAATCAATCTTCAAAAACACAGTGGCTCCTCTCAACTGATCAAATAAATCATCTATCCGAGGCAATGGATAACGATTCTTCACTGTCACCCTATTTAGCTGCCTATAATCGATGCACAATCTCAAGGTGCGATCCTTCTTCTTCACAAACAAGACCGGAGTGCCCTAAGGAGAAACACTCGCTTGAATGAAACCCTTATCGAGCAACTCTTGAAGCTGGATCTTCAACTCTCTCAACTCAGTCAGAGCCATTCGCTATGGAGCAATCGATATCGGTGTGGTACCCAGCATAACCTCGATACTGAACTCAACCTCTCTTGTAGGAGGTAAACTAGGCAAGTCCTCTTGAAACATATCCGGGAAATCACACTGTCGAAATCTCATCTACTTTGGGAGGTCTCTACATAGGCTCAAGCACACAGGCTAGGAACGCCTCACAACCATGTCGTATCATCCTCCTAGCGGTACTAGCTGAAATAACATTAGAGAGGTAATCCTTCCTCTCACCCACAACTATTATCTCCTCACCAATCGGAGTTGGGAGTGTGATTCTCTTACATCTACAATCCACAATCACACCATGACAAGACAGCCAATCCATACCCAAAATCACATCGTATTCTCGGAAAGGCAACTCTATCAAATCTCCCAAAAATACATGCCATGAATGACCAACGGGCAATCTCTATACACCCGATCAACTACTACACTTTAACCCAAGGGACTAGTGACTTCAATACTATGCTCTAATGCGTACGCATGCATACTACCCAATCTACCTATATGTATGCATATGTATGAATGTGTGGAGCCCGGATCAATCAAAGCAAGTACAAAGGTGTCAAAGATAGAGAAGGTACCTGCAATGACATTCGGAGCATTTTGCTTCTCCCTCGTCCTAATAGCATATGCCCTTGTCGGTGCTCTAATCTCATATCTCTCCACCGTCTCAGAAATCTGCCTCTAACTCCCAATACCATGTGTCTCATCACGACCTCTACCTCGGCCTCTCTGAACATAGGGAGCTGGCCTCCCAACCTACTGAGCTGGACCAGTAGCTACCAATGGACAATCCCTAACCATATGCTCGATGGATCCACATCTAAAGCAAGCTCTCGAAACTCCCCAATAGACCCCAACATGTCTCCTGCCACACTGAGTACAAGTCGGTAGACCTAGCCATGCAGCACCTCTGCCACTAGCAACAGACATAGCTTGAGGAGATGATCTCGTAAACGTACCCCGACCAACTTTCTGACCCGGTCTGACCCCCATCTGCGGTCCACCTTTAAATCTCTTACTACTCGACTGGACCCCAAAAGTCTGTCCAGATGAAACACTCTAGAATCTCTTATGTTGACTACTCTACTGAGTCCTCTAAACTCTAGTCTATCTCTCCATCCAAATAACCTCCAACTCAAAAGCAACCTTCACTAACGAAGACAAGGTGGTGTGGGGCTGGGATGTCAAATGCATCCAATACTCATCCAACAGTCCCTTCTTGAACCGCTTACACTGGTCTGCCTCAGTAGGGATCAACTTAGCGGCGTACCTACTTAGTCGTAGAAACTCCCGCTCATACTCTAAGACGGTCATCCGACCCTATCTGAACTCTAAAAACTCCACTATCCTCTGATCAGTATACAACTCCCCCACATACTTCTCCCGAAACTCAGAGAGAAAGAAATCCCAAGTAACATCTTGCGTCCTCGCTGTCTTCACTATAGATTCCCACCACAAATAAGCCTCCTCCTTCAGCAAGGAGACGGCACATAACAGTCCATCTCGAAGTGTACACTGCATCTAGTCCAAGACCCTCTTCGTAGCCTGGAGCCAAAACTCTACTGCAGAAGGATCATCATCCTTCCTACCCAAGAAATCCTCAAGACAGTACTTGCTCAATCTCTCTATCAGGGTCGATGCAGCTAGAGCCTGGGCAATTGCTCCTATAGCCTGCCTTAATGCAGCTACTAACTGCTGGACAAGATCACCTTGATTCAGCCCCGTAGGACCCGCAGCAGCCCGTCCCGCTCTGCATCGAAACCCAAAACATCACCAGCAGCACCACCAGTTGGTACATCACCCTCTAACATAGCACCCTCTAGAGGGGCATAACTGTCCACCTCCTCATCAGATAGATGCTGAGACATCACTGAATACCTACAAAGACCAATAGGTTCACATCAGAGAGAAATTCCCAAAACGCACTAATATGGCATGTATTTAACTTAAATCACTTACAATATTACTCTAAACCAGATAAAGTCTCACACCAAATCATATATCCTAGAATTGGCTAAACCTATGCTCTGATACCACTAAATGTAACACCCACTGCCTAATTCAGGAGAACCAGACGGCGAATGCCACATTCGGTGCCGAAACACCGACCTATTCTGCTAATTATCTCCAAATCACATATTAAAAGTAGTTATGTTTCCTTAGAGAGGCAAGCCTATTTTTAGGGGGGAACTCTTGCAAAATTTTTATAGGATTTTCCCTAAACTTTTATTCAATTATTTTTTTTAAAGAAAAAAAAAAGTTACTAAAATATTGCTCGCCTCCTTGGAATAACTTATTCACTTCTAATATACAATTCAGATTTATTTTGTGACATAAGACAGTGCTTTGGCACCGAATGTGGCATCCGCCGTCTGGTTTTCCGGGATTAGGCGGTGGGTGTTACAAATAATTCTAAGATCAATGATAGTGAGTGACTAAATAAATTCTTTTATGCATTCTAATAATCATAATTTGAATCAAATAATTTAAACACATACAAGGATTTAACCACCGATAGCTTGTAAATTTAGCATAAAATGTCATATGTTTGACTATTGTTTATAGGTGATCTTTGGCTAAAATGGAGGTAATTCACTTGGTTTTCATGTTTCCCGTAGGATATGCTAGATTCGATGAAAAGGAAGCTTTGGAGTTCAATTTCGTGAAGTTTTGATGAAGCTATCAAATTGGTGCTAAGTCCTCAAAAAGCCTCTGGAAGTCTGCAGTTAGTGCTTGGGGAAGCACAAAGAGAGATCAGTCTAGGAGAGAGAATAACTGCTGGAAGTTTTCACATAGCACTTGGGTAAGCGTTATGTAGCCAGACCCGTAGGAGAGAGAAGTGCTGCTGGAAGTCTTTGTGTCGCGCTTGGGCAAGCGTTATGGGGCTGGGCTTGGAAGAAAGAGAAACGTTGCTGGAAGTTTATGCATAACACTTGGGCAAGCACTATACAGTCTGCGCCTGTAGCTAAGAGAAAAGCTCCCAGATGTTTTGTAATAGCGCTTGGGCAAGCACTAAAGAGATGCGACTTGAATTTATGCAAATCTTACCAAACGCGAGAAAATCTTTTAAATGCAAACTGGGCCAATTTTTTAGGGATTTTTCAGTTACTTAATTAATGTTTTAGATTTTAAAATATATTATTTTATTGGGAGGGATTTCTTTTCTATGATATATAGAGCATTGTAAAAGGGGATTTCTCCTCTTCTTCCCCATCGTTTCCATTTCTACGCTTAGATTAAACAGTAAATCTATTTTTATTTTTTCATGTTCTTCACAGCCATGAGCGGCTAAGCTCAATATTTTCAGTCAATGGTTGATTTCAAGTAAGGATTCTTCACGATTGTGAGATTTAAACGCGATAAGTATATTCCTTAAATTTGATTGGCTTTTGTGTATTTTTTGAATTTATGAGAAATCCCATCTCTATTGTTTTCTTGTTGTTTGTTCAATAAGGGCCCATTGTTCAATTTATATAAAACTATATAGCTATCAATAAGGTTGAGATTTGTATTGTCTAACTGAGTTGAATAAGTGGCAAATAATATAATTTGATTGTGACCAGGCCTTCGGATTATATTATGGAAACCCACAATCTGTTTTAAATAAACTGCACTTGTGAGTTTGTTGAATAGGGTAGGGTCTTTCTAGTTTGTACTCCTGTTAGTGAATTCAATTTTATCGCTTGTTTAGGGTTGTTCACTAACTAGGGATTATTCTAGCTCTTTGTCTGCTTAATCCAATATTACAGAAAGATTTTTTAGAGGTGCTTGTCCAAAGATTATAACCTGTTAGTCTTTCAATTTTTAGAATTATCTTTGTATCAATGATCGATCAAGAGAATCCTATGCTATGAATCACCCTTGGCTGAATAATTTCTTCTATTGTTTTTAATATTTATTTTATCGCTTTCCGTTACTTAGTTATTATTTTCAATTGCTATTTGATCAAAACCCCCCTTTTCATTTATTTGTCTTTATAAACTAGTTCCAATTTAAATATAAGGTTTTGTTAGTCTTTAGGGTTCGACCTTTCTTTCCCTATCTATAATTTATCTAGATTAGGAAACCATGAATTATTTTTTGTGGCCTCGACATCCATCAAACACCATAACTCACTTGGATTTCGTGTATCTGACTCCTTTCGATCACTTATGATTTCGAAATAATTTATAATAATCCTTAACCTTTATTCATATTTAAACACATATTGTACTTTTAGTTTGTTTCTATAAATTCAAGCTTCTTTAATATTTTTATTCATTGAATTTAATATCTAAATTTTTAGGAACATAAATTATACATATTAAGCCTTACGTTCATTTACTATATACTCTTGTTCATATTTATAGAGTAGAAGCTAGTGCATATTTTAAAATTTTCAATTTAGTGCAAATTTAATGAAAAATAGAATTTTCTGCACATGAGCGGTATGTGTTTATTTAATTAAATATTTATCTTCTTAAATTCATTTATTCTGAAATTTAATCAGGTGGTTCTTAATATCTCAAGGTACTCCTATATTAAATTTCATAAATTTTAAAGTCCATTAACCTATTTAAATAAATTAATTACAGAATAAAAAATTTCAGTTTTCTTATATTGAGTAGTCTTCTTTATTTTGTTAATATTTTCAATTTCCCTCATCATTCAAACTTTCCCTTCTAACACAACCTTACTAGCATCCTAGGCTGTCTTTCTACAAAATTTCATAATTTTTAAAAATCATTTACATATTTAATTGAACAAAACACAATGTTTGAATTTAAGCAATCTCATTAAAAAATAGTTTAAAAAGATAATTTTTTTTTAAATTTTACATGTTCAATTACTTTCTATACAAAATAATTTCTACATCTTGAAGATAAATTTTAAGCTTTGATTCATCAAAATAAAGATTAAAACTTAGGATAATATAATTTAAAATCTAAGATACAATTTTTTTTTAATTACATACCTTTCTTTGCTCTCTTATGATTTTCTCTTCCTTCCTATCACTTGTTGGTTTAATCCCTCCTTAAAATATTTGTATATTTCTAATATTTTTATTGTAAACAATCTTAGGCAAGTAGAGTATTTATAGAGAAATAAATGAAATAGGAAAACTAAGTTTAAAAATAAAAGTGTGAATAAAAAAGAAAGTGGTATTTTCTCTAATACACTTGTCTTTCCTTTTCTTAATTTAGATGATAATTCACTTGGTATTTTGTGATGATTGATTTCTAGTAATTGCTAGATTGATTGAAAGAAAAAAAAATGTAAAAGAAAGAAATCAACTTGAAAATATGAAAGGGAGAAATCAAATTTGAAATGAAAGTGCAAATCAATGAAAATATGATCTTTTCTTTAATACACATGTTTCCTTTTCTTTAGTCAGAGATTGAATCATTGGTTATCTTTTAACAAATAATAGAAAGAAGAAAATGAAATGGAAAATTTAAGTTTGAAATGAAAATATGAACAGGTGAAAATATGATCGCTTCTTCAGTACACTTATCTTTGTTTCCTTAATTTAGAATGATGAATTATGTATTGTATTGTGCAAATACTAAGCTGTCACTTGTAAGAATAAAAAATTTCTTTTATTCCCTTTAGTTACTTTGGTTAAGTAGTAGTATAGACGCCCTTTTTAGTCATTTCATATTTTTGTTATTTAAAATCATTTGATTTAGAGTTTTATTCACTTGATTCTTAGATTTTCTTATTATGATATATGTATATATATTTTTGTGCATTTATGATATTCTACATCTAACAGTTTTAAGATTTTCTATATTCATCTCTTTAATACCTTACAAATCTTATTTCCTTATATTTCAATAATGTTTTAAATAGGTCATACATTTTATAAAAATATTTTTTTGTTATTTATTTGTTTATTTACACAATATTTGGACTATAATACTTTCTTTGCTTAAGGTGTTATATAATAAATATTAAAATTTGAATTAACCTCTTTTGTTTTACCAAATACTTACCAACAGTATGATTAATTAAGATTTTAATAATTAAATGCTAAAAATTTAATAAGAACATATAATTATTAATAAAATCAACATCACAAAATTAATTATTTGGTAAATTTTAAAAGTGAACCCACAATAAAATTAGAAAAGGATTCGATTAAAATTATTTATGAAATATTTTGGTTTTTAAAAATTTGAGTATTACAATTCTACCCCCTTAAAATAATTTCGTCCACGAAATTTACTTAAATCAATTGTACAAAATTTTTTTTTAACACTTCACAGTCATTTTTGTTTCAATTTCTTCTTACTTAACAAATTAATACCCAATTTTCTTATACTCTACGTAGAATTCTCTATATTAATCATTTATAAATATTGAATCAGTCAATTCACCTCCAAAACTTCAAATTTTATAAATAATATCATACATCCGTTCCGTATTTAATCCAATTAAATATTACAATTTCTACTTCCATAATCTATATATAAACATTTTCTTTGAACATTAAAACTGTTTATTCTATGATAAAAATAATAATCTAGATTCTCTCATTTATTTTAATTTAAATGCCATTAACATGTAATCTAGGCAAAAATTCAACAATGACAGATTCTTACAAATTTATAAAATCTAATATACTCTTGTAACATTTATCACACTCTCACACTTATTACATCTATTCTCATTAATTCATTATCTTACTTATTTAATTTCTATAATAATACAATATCACAATTTAAAGGTCTAAGAGGTTATCCTTGTATACTCTTTGTAAGACATCAATTCACCAATTTATCACGATGCAATATTTTTGCAATATGATTATCTCAATCTCCTTAAACAGTTTATTCATTACCCTCAATTCATATAATTATATATACCTATGATCATTACATTTAATTTTGCGTATCATCTAAAAATTCAATAAAAATTTCAATCATTGAACATAGCATAATCTCCAAATAATCTTTTTCACTGCTTATTCCACAATTAACCATAGTATGCCAACTTTATAAAACTCCAAAGTTTGGCATATAAGCATTAAAATTAATTGATTTCTACTAGCACCACATTTTACTTATCTTATAATTATGTCAGTCCAGTTTATCCACAATACACTGCATGCTTTCACTTACTTACACAAATTAAGAATTAAGCTTTACTCCATAACACATCCATTTATTTTTCTTTTCTAAAAATTACTTCTCATCTCCTAAGTACATCATCCCAAGGTATATATCATTCATACCACATAAATCACACTTATATTATACTATACTTTTCTTTCATCACCAAGAGCAATTACCTTATAATTATAATACCCACAAAATCGTAAATCGTAAAATTTTCGTCCAAAGTTCCTATAGTAGGATCATACTTCAATTTTATCATATCCAGTATTTTTAATTCAAACTAAATAATACATTCTCTTACTAATTCCTGAAATTCATTTTTATATATTCTCTATTGAATTCACATATATTGCTTTGAGTTCATACTCTTCAATAATATCACAACACTTTTATCTTTATCTTAAGGCTAATAATTTCCTTTAATAAAATACAATAACACATCACAATAATCATTCTTTAAATTCATTCTGACAATTTTACTTCATATTCCTTCAATCTTTCTCATAGTCTATTCATTTCTTATTCTAACTCACTAACCCAATCATACCCTTTCTTACCTATCAAAATCTCATCCATTATACAAAATCATAATTTAAACATCCATTCAATTCATTCTTACATATTCTTCGTCATTCATCAACTTTCCTAACTCATCACGGTATACTATTATTATTTTTTGATTACTTTAACTACCTGAAAGAATGTTTCATTGCTCTATATACATGCATTTACATTTACTTATAAGTATTTAATTCTTACTTTGCATGTCATCTAAGAATTTAGTACACACTTCAAATATCAATAATAATATAACTCCAAGAAAATCATTCGTTTCTCTAAGTTCATAATCTCACATATGGTTATGATCACTGTATTTATCTTGAACAATAAGGAGATGATCCCTATATTTATCTTGAACAATAAGGATTAAATAATTACTTCAAACACCAGTAACAGAATAATCGTAAGGAAATCAATTTTCCACAATACTTCATACCTCATAAACATTTAAAACAGAACCAATATATATATATATTTTTCTCCATAAATCATTTGTTATAAATATTTATAAACCTCTATTATCTATTAAAATTGAATGATTGTTCTGTACACTCTTAATTACTTTAATTTAGGAACTATTCTCATTTAATACATAATAAAATTTTCAACTCCAAATACTCTTTTAACCTTAATTTACATTCTAATATTTGCTATTTATATCTATACTCGTCAATAAAATTTTTTTTTCTACTTGATTAAAATCACCAAGCAATGACAAACGTCTCTTTGCATTCTACTAGATCACACAAATTATATTCCTTCAATTTTTTTTTTTCATAGTTGACTCTTTCTTAACACTGTCACTTTAATTTAATTGCTTTTCTTCTTACCTATTCAAATAACTAACATTGTATATAAGCATAATTAATCAACTAAATAATTTATCCTTATATACTCTTTATCATCCATCAATTCATTTACTCTTATACAAATATACTACACACATTTCTTTTCACCACAAGATTTATTTCATTATCATAATAATCATCATCAGAATTCTTATACTAAAATCATGAGAATAAAGACAATGTTTTGAATTTAAAATGTGTGAATTTAAATTGTTAAACTCTTTGGAGAGTTTGGTTGAATTCATCGAAGAATTTGGTTGGCCCTTTTATTCATCCTTTCTTACTCTTTTTGTAGGTTCCACAGTTGGTTACCAAAAGTCATCCATTGGCACACGTTCCCACTAGCTACTTTGGTCTCCCAGATACATGTACATGAGCAACTGCTTGACGAGTGCGCTTGAGGAGTTTCTCTTTTCCTTCAACTGCAACCCATGTTTCTATCTCTTTCTTTTAACTAATTAATCAATTAATTACCCCAAAACAATATTAATTAGCCTCAAATTAAATACAATTCAAGCCTAAATCCAAGATACTTGGCCCAATTTCTAAAAAAATTACAAAATGGGTCCAACAATATAATAAAAAAGAAAATTAAATAAATTATTGATACTCAAAACTAATTAAAAAAATATATATCTAGTGATATGGTAGGACAAAACTTTATTCTAATTCCTAATCGGAATCAGATAAAACTTCCTAATTAGTTTATAATATAATAAATTCCTAATAAAAACTGTAAAAAACATTAAATCCTAATTAGAATGGTATAAAACTTTCTAGTTAGTTTATAATATTATTATAAATTTGTAATATTAAAATAATAAATATCATAAACTTTTATGAAGCTGGATTGATTGATGCTAAATAATGCCTCTACAATAATAAGGTAACATTTTTAATTTAAATGTAATAAAATCCCTAATTAGTTTATTTCAATTACGTACAAACCAAGGTCAATTGAAATATCCGAAAATTTTAATTTCAGAGATTTTTCATTTAAATTTTAATTTTAAAATTTTAGCCAGAAAATTTAAGCCACGTAATATTTAATCGGACCTGTAAACCCATTTGGTTTGCTGAAAATCGATTGAAAATCAAGTCGATTTATTGAATCAGACCAAACCAATTCAAATCGAACCAGAATGCCATAGTGCCTTCTAGAAACCGTAGTTTCACCACTTTCTTTTCTTTTCTTTTCCTCCCCTCTCTCTACCTTGCACCACCTTCATCTCATTTGCAACTTTCTCTTTCTTTTTCTTCTTCTTCTTCTTCTTCTTCTCTCCCTCACTATCTCTCTCTCTCTCTCTCTCTCTCTCTCTCTCTCTCTCTCTCTCTCTCTCTCTCTCTCTCTCTCTCTCTCTCTCTATGCGCAATGCCACTACCAGCAGTAGTAGCAGCACTGTAACACCCACCGCCTAATCCCAGAGGACCAGTCAGCGGATGCCACATTCGGTGCCGGAACATCTTTTTATGTCACTCACTAACCCTAAATCATATATTAGAAGTGGTTAGATTTTTATAAGGAGGCAAGTAATATAAAATTTTAAAAATAAAATTTAAGAAAATTCCTATGAAAATTTCGCAAGAGTTCCACACAAAGAAAATTTACACACTTTCAATATCAACCTCCAAACCTCAACTCCAAATTATTACAAAGATCACGCAGCACTTCTAAAGGGTTGCATTAATTCAATTAATTACCAATATAATATTCCACCATTTATACCATAAATGTATAGTTCATCATTCATACCAAAAATATACATCATCATTCATACACCATACATGTAATGAAATAATGTTACTTTAATATCCACCAATCTCATTATTTACATTCTCAATATTTACAACTCCAATATTGTTTACAAAAAGTCTATACATGCCATAATTCATATTAATATACATGTCTTACCAAACAGTATACTTCTACTCTGATGCTGCCCATTCAGTCTCTGAGTAGTCCCAACAGCACACAACCTACGCGTGATAAAAATCAACACGCTAAGTGGAAGACTCATTGGTCCTAAATAATTATAAATTAAAAATAACCAAGAAATACCAAAATAACACATATCAAATATGTTTCAAAATACTCAATTTCAAATATATATATATATATATATATTAAACACCAAAAATGTACTAGTTAAATCCGAATATTTTGAAAAATCAATAATGAAATTCACACCTTAAAAGTTTATACCAAACTCAAAATAAATAAGAAATGTCACATATACCAATATATATATTTCCAGTTTCTATATAAAGAAATAAAATTCCACTTTTCTTTATTAATGCTCACAGCTATAACAAATGAATGTAAGCAGATTAGATTGTGGAATATGAAAGCACCATCCACTAATCACACAATTGTGGCCTGTGGAAGCACCACCCACCAATTAATAATCGCGGCCTATGAAAGCACCATTGTGGCCTATGCAAGCACTACCACAAATAATAAGCGCGTCCACCTATTTATAAGGGCTGATAACCCTCGCATATGATCATAGCTTCACCAAACAGAACGGGCTGATAACCTGAGCATGCTCACATATCGCAATATATCTCATCATACCACATGTCAATCATGTATAGTAGAGCCTAAAATAAATGCATTCTCCCACAATAAAACTTATTTCTCATTCACTGTTCCTTTTTCAAAAACATTCTATAATGAACACTTATTATTTTAAAATCAATTAATTTACAAATTATGACAATTACCACATCCTCCCTTTTTTATACTTAATAAAATAAATTCAAATGGACATATTCAAAATAAATATACTTAATATAGTATAAAGGTACATAAATCAATAAATTTTCAGCATTTTTATAAACCTGACCTTTGCTGTGTTATCAGGATATAACTGAAGTTATAGGACTTCAAATTGAGTGAAACTTAATTCATTAGAAAGCTAAGATAAAATGATAAAAATTTCATGAAGAATTCAAAAACAAATGGAAATTAGAAAAGGGTCAAAAAGGACTTCTAGGCCCACCTAAGTACACCTCTAACATCAAAATTCATCAATTTAATCAAAACATACAAAGTTCTCAAAATTCATTCAAAAACCTAAAATTGAAAACTTAAGAAAATGAAAGAGGAAATGAGTTATTAGTGCACTAACCTTATAAAGAAGCTTGAAGGAGCTTATAAAGTTCTTCCCTTAAGCTTTTTCCTTTCCTTTCTGAGAGGGCTCACCAACCTCTTCAACTAGGAAAAATTCTCATTAAACTCAAAATTAACATTAAAAAAGAAAGGAGCATGGCTTAATGCATTAATTTCATGTCTAATCCTAGAATTTTACTTAGAAAATCACAAA
>CANUEP010020945.1:0-36257 GCA_947857235.1 Jatropha podagrica
GTGTTCATGATTCTGCAACCATGTCCGCTACTGATGATACTGTGGATGAGTACTCTACATTTACAGTTGGTGTAGTTGCAGAGAAGAATTGAGGTTTGGGTGGAATTTGCAAAGATTGCAAACTACCTTCCAACATCTCTACTACCTTTGTCATTGATGGTCTATCTAATGGATTTGTTTGAATGCACCATAGCCCTATTATTATCATCCTTCTCACCCTCTCTCCTTCATCTCCTTCTATCACATTCTCATTCATACTAGAATTCTTTCCTGATTCAAGATACTTATAAAGCTCATCCGGAAAATACATTTCACTGCCCTCTAATGCTTTAATGTCACTAGTACTTCTTCTTCCAAACATTTCAAGGATCATCATTCCGTAGCTATACACATCAGACTTGTAAGAAGCCCCTCCTAAGCTTCTCATAAACACTTCTGGAGCAATGTACCCTATTGTCCCTCGTGCACTCAACATTGACACTATACTTTCTTTTCTCTTGCATAGCTTTGCAAGACCAAAATCTGAAATTTTTGGACAGAAATCTTCATCTAACAGCACATTTTGAGGTTTAATATCAAAATGCACAATCCTAGTATTACAACCTTGATGCAAGTATTCTAAACCTCTAGCAATGCCAATTGCAATGTCATATAATATTTTCCTTTCTAAATGATTGCCTAAATCGTATATGAATTTATCTAGAGATCCATTAGGCATATATTCATATATCAAAGCTCTTTTAGTCCTCTCATAACAAAATCCTGATAGAGTAACTATATTTACATGTGAAGTTCTACTAATACTAGCAACTTCATTAATGAATTCTTCTCCCTCGCCTATAGACTTATTTAAAACTTTTACCGCCACACAACGACCATCCTTTAATTTTCCTCCGTACACACTTCCAAATCCGCCTTGGCCTAGTTTATTAGCAAATGAGTAGGTAATTTTCTTAATATCTGAATATGAATACCGTCGTGGCATGAGAGAATGATAGTTCATGATGAATGCTTCTATGTCTTTTTCTTGTTTTGTGTTCTTCGTATCGCTCCAAAATCCTCTTCTAGTGATGCAATAACAAATACTGAAAATAGCTGCAGCTGCCGCTGCAGCTGCCACTGCTACGCCAAGTCCTGAAATAGAAAAAGATTCCTCAGATATTCTACTGTGTAACTAATTTTATTTTAATTTTAACGTGTATGTTTATAGCAGAACTTAATCGTACCTATTCCAAGTTTCACTGATATATTTGGTTTGTCTCCTGCAATAATTAGTTGTCCCAGAAATATTAGTTGATGAATGACCATAATCAAAATTTTAAGGAATAATATTAATTTTGGTGCTTGTATTTGGCTTTTTTTTTTTTCTATTTTAATATTTGAATAAAAAATTGTGATAATTGAATGTTTAAATTTATATTTTTTTTTTTATTTCAGGTTGTTGTCTGCTAATGACATGGATAACTGTAATATCTAATGTGGATCCACCCCTTTACCTGACATTTATTCCACGTGGATTGTCCAACGTGGCAAGAATATTGTATTACCATTTTACCCCTATTTATTACCCTAGTCTATCATCTCTTGTTCTCTTTCTTTCTTTCTGTTTTAGGGGTCTCTACAACTCGTCTCTCTTCCATTGAAAACCACCGATCTTGGAGGAGACGAAAAAGCAGAGTCGTTATTATGCAAGGCAAAGCAGGAGAGAGAAAAAAAAAAAAAAAAAGACACACCTGATTCCGGTTGATTTGACACACCTGATTCCGGTTGATTTGTTGTTCCGCAACTAAACGGTTGGGCCTGATCAGAGCAATAACAAGCAACTGAACTAGTAGTATAGTTGTAACCACACTGCCCACCAGACAATCTACACGTGGCACAAGTAGAATCCTTTGCAGTCCATTGCAGTCCAAAACCCTGCTCTAAAGCTGTAATCAAATTGTCCTCTGTAGGACTATTCTCTATAGGCAGGACAGCTGATTCTGTTGCCGGAACAGTAACTCTATTTTTGCAAGTTTCCAAGAAGCTCCTTGTTGAATTGCCAAAATCACTTAGCCTTCTTGTCACATAAAAACCATTGCTACTTGGACTTCCTCTCTTATAAGGATTGTTATCGCTGTTGTTTAAGGTACAAGTAAACTGACTTGAAAACCCTACAGTTATAGGAATTGGACTCGAAACAGCAGGACAATCATAGTAAAGAGTTATATTCCGAATATCCGAAGAATAATTGAAAGAAGCTGAATTCAAAGTGGTGTTACGAAGGAGATTAGGACAGATTCCTCCTATGTAGTCTGTTCTAGCGACCTTAAGAGTCTTTGACTCGCTATTGATGTCGAGGACTTGGTAAGTTAGATTCACAATTGTGATCACTGCGGTTTCTTCTGTGCAATTAAGCCAGAAGTCCGGTAGGCCACAGTAATTAGATCGAGCTGATCCCCAGAAAGGATAGCTAATACCTGTAATGTTTCCGCAATCAAATGTTCCGCTACAGTTCTGGTATCGCTCATCTATTGCAGATACAAATTTTGAAGGGTAGAGAAAGATTATAGTAATGATTAAACCCAAAGACAGGGTTGTGAAGGAATGGGATTGCATTTTCATAGGGAGGGAGAGATGAAGAGACAGTTTTTAAGGATATGTGATAATTTGTAAAGATACGGTTCTGTTCGAATGGTTGATTAATGGTGGTCAATGCCAGCTTTTGTAATATGAAAAAAAAAAATGGAAAGAAAGTGATTCCCTAACTCAAATTTCCCATCAAATTCATGTAGAATACGTCAGCCATATAAATCAAAACAAGAAATATGCACCTATGGTTCAATAAATTATATATGGTCCTTTTCCAAGAGTCAAAGTAAACCAACCACAAAATATTGTAAATTGGTGAAATCCAAACGGTCCAAACATATTTTTCTATTGATACTATTCATAATCATATGTTACAAATTATTAGAAAAATAATATTGTTATAAAAGATAAAGAGGAGTTATTATTTTTACGTCCAAATCAATTAACGGACTAATACTGCTATGAAAATTTATATTTTTTGTCAAAATTAAATCTAAATGAAAAGATCTAATATTATTCTTTTTAGTTTTAGTTTTACTATTTAAAAAAATATAAATTCTTTTGATTTGTTAAAAGATTAACGGACTCTAATAGTTACTCATAGTAAAATTCTATATCTGATTTATATTTTTATTTATAATTTTTAATATTATTATTAATGAATTACATTTTTAAAAATAATAATAATTTAGAAACCAACAAAATTAAGAACCCCTTTCCACCCAACTTTTCAAGCCCAAATTTTAATTAACTCAAAGATTAAATTTTTCTTAATTAGATAGGCCTTTTCAAATCTTAATTTCAAGGGGCAACTTAACAAGTGTTAGAAATTAAGTTTCTAAATTAATAAAGGAATTTGCAACTAATCTTTTATTTGAAAATTTTATTCACAATCAAAAGAAAGGTCTTTTGAATCTTCCACATGGCTTATTTACTGAAACCCTTGATTTCAGTCATTCGATGCCACTTTCAGATAGGGGCGCCCATTCATCGGTCTGATTCAAATCAAGCTGAAGCGATTCAGAATCAGTAGACCCACGTTTTTTTCAGTTTAAATTGAACCAAAACTGAATAGTGTATAAAATCAAATTAAACCAATTCATTTTGATTTTAACTATTTAAAGAATATTTGAGGTTATTTTTTATTTAATAAGAACCAAATCAGACGAAAAAATTTTAGTTCTCTACTAAAAATAAAAATAGAATCAATTTACCAAACCAGCTCAGTTGGGTTTTATGAAATACTGAATCGAACTGAACCGATTCAATTCCATCCTTCAATTTGTCCAAATTTTGCTCAGCAGCTATGAAACTCGGAGAAGAACCACATTTATGACAACAAAAACATGATGACTACTTTCTAAAATTAGCACAAAACATTATTAACATTTAGCTTCAATTTGAAATGAGCAAAGCAACCGTTTTTAGAGAGTTAAAAACTTAAAATGCAAGATTTAGCTTAATTTGACTCTTCTACTTAGATACATACAGATATGACATTTATGTAGAAAATTACACTCAGAAGCAATGATTTATATGAAACTTGTTGCCTGTTACAAAAGCAAGAGTGAAAAATAAACTACCTTCTCCAGTGGATCCATGCACATATTTTATTGGAGCTCTTCCTGTAAGCAATCACCAGACCAAGCCTTTCCTTCTCCTAAATCTATCAACACGGTCAGTGCTCATCCGGGATTTTTCAGGTTTATCTGGCTTCTTAGACTTCTCAAGCCTACTATCTAAACTATTTCTAGAGATTTCGGGAAGGTCAGCACCCAATTCAAAAGTATCTGAACTTCCACTCTCAGATGGTTTGTTCTGATTTTCTGACACAGTTGTCTTTTTAGAACCATTTGTGGCTGCTTTTGATTTCCCAAGCGATAACACAAACTTCTTCAAATGTCTGATGAATTCTGGATAAAGCTCAAGATTGCAATGTCCGCCCCCACTTATCCATAATGGTTCATACTTCTCCTTGCAAAGCTCCCAAAGCTGTTTCCCGTGTGAGCAATCAACAACTTCATCTGCTGTTCCCTGAATAGAATAAATGAATTATATCAATTTCACCTTTAATATCTCTACTCTCCTAAAAGAATATCTAATATGGTAAAAAATAATGCAGTAATTTTATGCCCAATTCCCATGAACAATATTGTAGGAATGATTGGCTATCTTTATGACTCCAACTTCTTCATAAAGATGGAATGAGCAAGTATATTTGCAGAAAATACAAAATTGACAACACAAAAATTGGAGTGACTATATCAAATTAATAATTACGATGATGCTCGATTGTGGTATTACATTCAATACTCTATGTAACCAGGTAGAATATATAAAATGATTCATATATCCACTCTAACTCGTTTCTGATTAAAACTTAGTTAAGCATTAATTATCCACATGCCAACCCAGTTAAAGGTATGGTGACAGGACATGCTAACCATAGAACAGGCACTGAATGAAACATATTTTGAAGTTGCCAGCTAGGAACCATATTGCTTAACCTAACTTGATGACACAAATTCCAAGATTTTACTGTAATTGCATATATATTATATACTAAAGGACAAAGAAATGTCACCTAGAGAGAGACAAAGAATTGAATTCAGACTCAAGAAAAGACGAAAAATATATTCCTGATTATTTACTTGGTTAGTTTACCATCAAAACACTTTTCGGTTTGTATACAGATTGGTTGAAATTAAAACCTTTTAGGTTGAAAGCCATAGTGCTAATACCTAAAGCCATAGTGGCTTGCAGAAGACCAACTTATTATTTCATTTTACCATGGATATCTACATTGCACAGTTCTAAACTGCTTTGACAGCTTTGTATCGCTACCAGATGCAAGCTTACAGTAGCTCAAAAAGTTGCCATTTTCTTTTATTTTTACTGAGAATAGTGCAAGTCTGTCTAGCCATGGTTTTGTCCCAAGCAAAGATTTATTCACTCTCAAGATACTTTGAAAACGGTTTATCAGGATGTCCTTAAGGCTAATACTACAAATACTAAGTTTTGCCCATATTAGATCAATAAATTCAGAATTTGGCACAAGAATTCAAAAAAATAATACCCTAATACGTCCTTCATTCAAGCTGCCAACTTGCTCAAGCCATAAATATATGTAAGCAGAAAGAATAAGAGAAGAGATGCACAGCTCTAAAAGGGAATTATAAGTATAAGGAAGATAACACTTACATGAATTACTAGAACAGGACAGTTCACCATTCCAATTTTGTCAATATTCTGAAAAGACAAAGTCACATGAGTTCAATGTGG
The DNA here is from genome assembly GCA_947857235.1 of Jatropha podagrica. Taxonomy (NCBI): domain Eukaryota; kingdom Viridiplantae; phylum Streptophyta; class Magnoliopsida; order Malpighiales; family Euphorbiaceae; genus Jatropha; species Jatropha podagrica. Next base: position 5,854 of record CANUEP010020945.1, read on the forward strand.
AGCATTAAACAAGCGTATCTAACATAATCAAATTTATTACTCCACACATTACCTTGTAAATGTCAAACCAGTATGTCCTCTTGACTGGATATAATACCCGCATTCCAGACAAAATTGGGCTATGTAAAACCACACCTCTCAAGTTTGGTAACCGTGAAGCAAGATCAACTGTGGGGCCACTACCAACAGACTGACCATACAGTATTAACTGTTCATCTATAACCCCATACTGTTCTTTGAGGCAATTATATGCTGCCTCTATATCAGCATATGTATTACATTCAGTTGGCTGTTCCATAAGACAAGGCGATTGTTAAGAGCAACATTGGACTATTTTTTAACCAAGAGAAAAAAACCATGTAAATTTGGTTGTTTCACTCCCAGGAAATCAGAAAATTACATATCAGCTCTCAAATATGCACATATGTCTCATGCAATGCTTATTTACAGTTTGACTCAATATTATTCCAGCTATGGCATAGACAATTTGATGTTTAGTGGCAAGACCATAGAAGTGTCCAACAAAATAGGCACACCTAAGCTTAATGTGCAAAACCAGTTGACTTGAGAATTAGCTAGAACTTAAAGTTTTAAAAGGGCACAAGTCATATAGCAAGCACAAAACTTTCTGTTAATCATTAATCATTATGAATAAAGAATGAAGAACTTAGTATCTAACCTTTCCACTTGATTGTCCATAGCCAGAGTAATCATACCTGAATAAAACAATGCATATTAGAGAAGGATTTAGCCCCATGCCAAGCAAATACAACAAAAAATTCAAAAAAAGGGTAAAAGATCATAATTATTAGTCTGTTTTTTAACTGAGATGCATTACTGTTTCGGGGAAGGCTATACACGTATGTGTATGGCCAATCTTGCACATCTATCACACAAAAAGAAGGAAATTACAAAATCACATTTAGTTTATGCAGGACATAGTTTGTTGTCATTTATTCAAGAAACAGTGGGAGAACTAAATATTAAGGAACCCGGTTTGCTCAGCAGGTCTTGTTCAAATCTAATAGTGACGAGTGTCCACTGCATGCAATTGGCATGGGCATGGATTCCAAATATATCTGCATATAAGGAATGCACGATAAATATGCTAATAATTATAGAATTTTATTACATTGAGATTCCTTTTCCCACTCCAAATTTCAATATATCAAATTCTAACGCATTCATAAGGCATATTATAAGATCCACAAGGTATAGGGGGCTATCCATCTTTTGTAGCTCAAATCACACTGTGCTTCCCAATGCATTCAACAACAACAACTAAGCTTTAGTGCCAAACTAGTTGGGGTTAGCTATATGAATCCTTTGTTTCTAGTTTCCGCTCTGAGCAAATTAATAGCAATGTAAAGCAAAGTATAAGTTGGAAAAAATTTCGAAATATTTTTAGTGGAAAAAAATTTTGCGGGAAAAATTTTTTTGAAAAGGGAATTTTAAAATCATTTGAAATAGATCGACAAATAAAATATAATAATAGATTAACAAATAAATAATAATAGATAAACAAATAAAAGTGATGTCCACAATTCAATTCCTTTCTCAGTCCCATATGTCCGTGCAAATGCAAAGTCGATGCATATGTTAGCAAATTGTCAAAATCAAACAACAGTTTAGATTGTTGAACGCCACAGGCAGACCCATATGTTAACCATCATATTGTCAAATGGATTTTTCATGAATTTGTTAGTGAACGTCAAAATTTAATGTTACCAATATTCAGTAAAGCATTAAACAAGAAAGGCAGAATAGAAGCAGTAACAGGCTGTCAAACTTTTACATGTCATAGCAATAAGATCCGACTTCCACAAAAAAGAGATGATGTTTTATTAATAGCTAGAAAGCTAATGGATCAAACCATTAGAAAAACAACAAACAGGAGACTAAGCCAAAAGGCAAAACAAAACAAATATGGAAGCATGCCAAGGACAAGTACAGGGTGACTCAAAAACCTCATAATGCAATTAACTCCTCGCTCCCCATCTCAATGTTAAAAAAAAAAATTGCACACCTAGACATAGCTAATAGTAACTGCATGTACGACCTCACAATAGTTCTAGGTTCAAATCTCTGATTCCCCAATACTCCAAAAAAAAAATGTTATGAAAGAATTCTCTTTTATAGCAGGTTTACACAACATTTAGAGAAGTGTTTTACAAGTTTTGAGCAAAGCAGAACAGGAAGCAACATTTGCTGTAAAGAAGAAATTTTCAAGGCTCTTATCCTTCACCAGAAGAGACTTTCTGCACACTTACTTCGTTAACAGAATGTATTACACTTAAGCTCTTTCAGCAGCTTGGCTGGCTACCAAGATTCCCATAATAAATTGGCCAAACAAGACACCAGCAGTTGTTAGCAGCCACAATCCATTTCATGGGGAAAAATATAAGTTAATTGATACAGCAGTACTATGTAAGCTGACAGGTACATGTTAAAAGAATTATACACTCCACCGACAGGTTCCTCTTTCTGGAACAAAAGAAATTCCAATTTGAAAAGTAGAAAGCACTGATATACACATTTTTTTCTCAATTTGGAAGTGGCTAATACTGCAGCACCCTGACGCCATCCAAAATTATCATACCAGGCAGGATAATCCGATGGATAAATACATCAAAAAGAAATTAAAAAAAGAAACAAATTATTTCTTGATTTGGTTGTAATTAGCTTAAACATTGAAACTCTCTTGCATCAGAAGTTTCTCCAAATAAAGTACTTACAATGACAAGATACAGCTAGTTGTTTTCCATACAGGCAGTTATTTTTCGTAAAGGCAGACCTTATTAATACTTCAGCCTGAAGACACTACAAAAAAAATATCAATTACATGGAGTCACGGGTAAGAGGGACTCTTGTTGTTATTGTTTTCATTCTGTAGATTCAAGTGAATGCTAAACTTTACTTAGCACTACACAAATAAAAAACAAATCATCAAATATAATGAAAAATCATGAAGAAAATATCTGCCTTCACAATAAGACAGGAAAAAGATCCTAGCATCTGAATTATATAATAACAGGGCATGTTGTGTTAACATATTTTGAACTGCCTCACTAGAACCCGTTTTCCCAATGGCAAATTAAGTTTCCTAATGCTGCAAGGCCAATGCATTAGAAAAACATATCCAAGCTCGGAATAGCAATTACTTGCATGTACAATACTTCTTACAGGACTTCAAAAGCAGTGAAGCTCCTTTCACACCCTACTTTTTCCCAAAATAAGGAATTAGCCTTTTTTTTTTCTCGGGTTTCTTGGGGAGGAGACAGGCTGGGACTTGACTACTCCGCACTACCTTGTAAGTACTTGACCACCCGATTATTGCCCACTGGCAGAACAATGACATATTAAAACCCCGTTCAAAAACTGCTTACTTTGTTATAGCCTTACAAATAGTGCTCATGAAAACTAGCTCAAGTGCCCACCTCTACCTTTGGATCATTGTTTATGAATTCACTTTCCAATGTTACTTGTACTTAGCTTCCTGAAAAAATATTATTCTAAAAAAAAAAAAAAGGTTCCTGAAAAAATACACTACTCCATAGCAAAGATTATAACAGGAACTCCATTAAAATTGCTCATAGATATAAAAAAATGAACACTTTCTTAAGTAACTGCAGCATAACAACCAATTAAGACTACAATAAATACAGTCTAATCCTAAAGTTCTATTGTCTACCAATAAAAGCAACTGCTTTTAAAATACTAAACGAAAGGAATAATGATAAGAAAAGAATTTAGTACCCCATGAGATTAATGCGAAGGCGTTTACTCAATTCGACGAAAAGCTCAAACATTTGTCCTAAATCAGCTGCATTTCCATGAGAATATAGCAGTGTTGCTGATGCTCTAGGATGCTTTATATGGACGGCCACGATTTCGTTTCCCCGGCGAGTCCGGAGCTTAAGGACATCCACCTCGTCTATTCTCGGAACCTCCGGAATGGATAGTTTGCCGGGGCTGGACTCGTCCGCTACCACCGTGTATGAAGGCGGATTTGGCGGGAAAAAAGCAAACTTTGCGGCGATTGACGAGGTGACTCCGCCCATCTTATAATCATCAGAAGCTGTGGATTCATAAATTACCACTCACTCCTCTACAGTTTCAGATCTTTGAAATAGATAGAAACTAGACAGGGACGGTGGTCAGAGAAAAGTGGTGCTACTGGTGTTAGTGGTGGTGATGGTGGTGGGTGGCAGTGAAATTGATTAGAAAGAGAAGGAAGTGGGAACTAAAGAGAAGAAAGCAGAAAGATTAAAAAAAAAAAAAAATAGAGAAAGCAGAGAGAAAGAAGCTAAAAAGAGTGATAACAAAAAGGAAAAGAGGGAAAGAAGTGAAAGAGATGGGAAGCGGTGGCGAGTGTCGTGGCCTCGTGTGACAAGGCGGCGCGTGCAAGTAAGTGAAGCTTTGGGCGAGGAACGCTATCTTTTTGAATGTTGCTGGAATCGGACAATGAGCTCTTAATTGTCGTTTTAGACTTATTTTAAATTTTATTTTTCTTTTTAGAGAGAGACCGTTCAGTAGAGGTTGTCGCCCGAGGGCGACCTGCGATATTACCTTGTACAGCAAACGACACTATAGTATGCCGTTATTTTTGGAGTATACCCAATTATTACATAATAATAATATTCTTTATTTCTATAATTATAATTTTTGGGCAGACGTGAAAATGAGAATTTGAATCTGTAAGTGGAAATTGGAGACAAAAACCAAAAAGAATTAATTTTATTAAGAAAATTATTTATTATTTTTTAAAATCAATGTAGAAACATTTTTATATTAATGAAATTCAACCCGTTTCAATTTTACCATTAATTTAGCATAACTTTAGTGATTTCTAATTTTAATAACATTTTCCTTATAATAACTAACTTAAATTTAAAAATCCCTTAACTTACTAAAATCAAAGACGTAGTCCTTTCTTTTTAAAAATACATAAATATATCTCTGTGAATTATTTTAATTAGCAGTAGTAGATCTTAAAAATTTTTTTGAGATATAATAAAAAAGGGTAAAAAAATATAAATAAAAATTTATAAATTAATTTAGACAAATATAAATTTTCAATGTACAATGAAAAAAAGTCAATTGACCTTTTTTCATTGTACATTGAATCAGGCTAGTTGGAAGAATAAATCCTTCCGTCTAAAATTATACTTTTTACCATCAATTTTTAGTAAAGAAACCCGTCCTACACTTTATACTACTTTTATCCTATTTATTTATTCTAAAAGTAAATTTTTTTTTTTATTGCCGTTTGACGCAGAAATGCTTTCATATATTTCATAAAAAAAAAGGAGACAATTAGTTAAATTAAATGTTAATTTAGCAGTAAAACAAGAAGTTTAGTGTATGTTTATGGATGAATATTTTTTTCTCATTGAAAATAATAAATATAATGAGTTAAAAGAGAAAATTGTAGTTTTGAAATATAATTAACCCGTTTTTATATTTTTAAAATATATTAATAATTTTTTATTTTACTTTAATTATATGATTATATTTTTTCGTTTAATTTTTATATTTTTTCTGTGAAATTATTTGTGAAACAATCAAAATACTTCCTCATATTTGGTATATTTCCTCTCTTTTTTTTGGCTGATTTAATAAAAAATACAGAAGATGGGGGAAAACAATATATTTAAAAAATAATAATTTATGTATTTTCCTTCAATATAATGCATAAATTAGTGGCCTAGTATGGTAAGTAAGGTGACTGGTTACGTGGGAAAGTTAGTGACGTGTCAATGTAATACAGGAGTAGTGAGGAATGACTTGGACAAAAGGTTGGTGGTCCTGTCCAGTAATGTGGTGTACGGCGGTGGACACGTACGTGACGGCTGAGAAGACGGGCCTTCCATAGTGGACGTGTGGGCGCAACGAGAAGGTTGAACGCGTAAAGAATGGGAAAAGGAAAGATTTGAATTCCACGCGCTAGTCCTTGTTTAGTTTTCGTATAGTGTATAGATTTTCGGATTGGAAAATGGATAGCACCTTTGATCTTTGAATCCTGATGATAAGGGGGAGTGGGTCCCTCCACCAACATCACTATGTAACTTTCTCATAATTGAAGCCTGAGAAGAAAAGGTAAATAGTTCAACAATGGTTTCCATCACCAAGACTGCAATTGGAAAATAAGGTTTTGGTAAAAAATAAAAAAATCTCTCGATAGTCGAAATTAATAATACAAATTTTACTTTTGGAAATTAAATCATCCAAAATAAATTTTTGGTAACAATCAATTTTTATATCTCATACCTTTTTTTTAATTAAAATTTTTTCTATTAATGCTTTAAATAAAATATCTTAATGATCTTGTATGAAATGGACTCATCTTGTGGTTTAAAGTTAAGTTTGGTGACAATTTTTTAAATAATTTTATTTAAAATGTTATTTTTATAATGTTCAATAATATAGCGTTCGAATTAGTTTTTAGAGATTAAAATAGCATTTTATAGAAAACTAACTCGTGCAACGTTTAGATTTTAGTGTTTCATGAAAAACTACTCGAACAATTAATAGCTATCAAAACAACTAATTTTGTCAAATGGACCCGAAATCATACTTTCATATTAATAAATGACCATTTGCAATTATATTGTCTTTGATACTATTGAGAAAATTATTAATTTTAAAAAGAAAACCGAAGAAATTATTAATATTAAATTTCATAAAATTAAAAATATTAAACCAAATTCAAAATAAAAATAAAATGAATTGCATTTAATTTATGATTATATGAATTTATGAGAAGAGACTCAAACTTTACCTTTATATATTGATATAGATATAGATAAACAAAATAGCATACAAAAATAATAGAAGGTTAAAGAATGAAGATCAGTTCTGGGCCAATGATAATGTGGGCGTGGCCCATGGCAACGGCATCATTTGTTGCTCCTGTCGAGATCTAACCAAAAATAATTCATTTTGAAAGTGAAGGGAGTCAGAAATTAAATTGTGAAAGTGACATTATAGATGTTAGGTCAATAGCTAAAGTTTTGCACTATGACATCAGTAGCCATGGTCATGTAATTAAATTATCAGTAGCCATGGTCATGTAATTTTATGTTAGATGATGTATTTTCTGTTACATTTTTTTTACAGTATAATTTTGATTATAATTGTTAGAATTAGAATCTAACTGTAAATGTTAAATAATATTTTTAGTTTTTAATGACTCTCTTTTACCAGACATTTATTAAGCGACAAAATTTAAACATTGTTCAGGCGTGACGTTGTTTAGATATGATGTTGCTCGAGTCTTGATATTTTTCTCGTTCTTCAGCTTCTTAACTTGGTCAAAATATCGTTCGATAAATATCGAGTAGATTCTGAACAAATTCTTTATTATCAATCATAGAGATTTATTTTTTATTCACAGAAAAAGGTAAATATAAAATATATAATAAGAGATAATTTTCTATTTTAACTCATTAAATTAGTGAAAAATTTTATTTGCTAAGACTACAACTAATTAATTTTTCATAAACGTCTTTAAGGGCAATCGCTTCCACCCTTGTAGCTATCAAAGTAACCAGATACGGCGTTTAAAAAGCCACCTTCGGCATCTTCCATAACTGCACCAAACTCAGCCAACTTTAGTTGCGTAAAAACTGCACCAAACTTTTGTTCTTATATCTCAAGTTAGAATAGAACTATCAATGTTACTTTAATATCATTTAAATGGAACAAAAAAAAAATATAAAAAATCTCAAATTGAGTAGAATGGAGGGAGTATTTCCCTTATGATTAGATTTTCAATATCAAAATTATTATGATACATACTATGCTTAGATTTTCAATATCTCATCACAAGTATTTTAATTATGAATAAACATTAAACTTAGATATTTTACTATTAATATGCTTAGATTTTCAATATCAAAGGTCATTATGTACAATTAATATGCTTAGATTTTCAATATTACAATTATAGATAGATATTTCCTGGGTGGCTAATTGATAAATACATTTTCTATTTCACAGTAATTTAAGAAAAAATTAATTATTTTAGTTAAAAATGTAATTTTTGCATATGTTTTTTCATTTTTACGTGAATAGAATATTATAAGTGTAGACACATTTTTTTTTAAACAAAATATCATTTATTATTTTTAAGGTATTTTTTCAACTTCTATAAATACCCTTAAAAGCTCTAAGTTGGTACTAATGCCTACCAACTCACTATCATGGCTTCCAGAAAATTTTCCATCTTTTCATTCACTCTTATTATCCTAATATTTTTTCTTTCTTGTTCAGATTTAGCCCACTCATTTAACAAAGAATTACCAACATTTCAATTCCTCAAACGTCTTCAAGGTTGTCACAAGGGTGATAAGAGCAGAGGCATCCACGAGCTCAAAGAGTATCTCAAATATTTTGGTTACTTGAGATATAAGAACAAAGCTCATGCTAATGATGATTTTTTTGACGATGTTTTAGAGTCTGCCATTAAAATGTATCAGCAGAATTACCATTTGAAAGCTACTGGATCTTTAACATCTGAGACAGTATCAAAGATGATGATGCCTCGATGTGGGGTTGCAGACCTCATCAATGGCACCATTAAAAAAAGCTCTAACGCTTATTCTACTTCTCGCTATTCCTTCTTTCCCGGGAACCCTAAATGGCCAGCTTCTAAATATGCACTCACTTACGAGCTTCGTTATGACACCCCGCCTCACCTAATACCTCCTATTCAGAATGCTTTTCAAGCATGGGCTAACGTTACGCCCTTCACATTTTCTCCCTTCCATGGCCCTGGAAATCCAGATATAACGATAGGTCTTTACAAAGGTGATCATGGAGATGGGTACCCTTTTGATTCATTCGGCGCCATTGCTGCTCATTCTTGGCCTCCACAAGATGGAAGGCTACATTTTAATTCGTATGGGAGATTTTGTATCGGTGCATTTCCAAATTTATATGACTTTGGGACAGTTGCCCTGCATGAAATAGGGCACCTTCTTGGACTTGGACATAGCCATGACGAAGAGGCTATTATGTATCCAATTGCTCCTTTTGGACGGGTCAAGGGTTTACATCAATATGATATTGATGGCATTCGAGCTTTGTATGAATTTTAATAATATTTTCTATTTTTATTATTATTAAATAAGATGTGAGAAATAAATTGCCGTTGTGTAGTAATATTTTGCATTTCAATGGCTATAAAAAGGCTAGCTAATAGTAATATAAAGTACTATTAATTGAATTAGATTGTCCAATGGTTTCGTTACATGTGTAAACTTCAATATCTAAATAAGGAAAATCATATCCGGTTTTTTTTTTTTTTAAAAAAAAAAAGAATCAATATGCTGATTTTTGAGTTCCAAAAGAGAAAGCTTAGATATTGGGCCGATTTTGTTTTAGGCTTTGTATGTGATTTCTATATGGGCTTCTCCTTGCTTATTTTACAAGGATTTTTCTGATTTTTCCTTAATTAATATTTGACATTTGAGAGCAAATTGGTATATAATTATTCTACTGATAAAAAATTAGCTTGTCATTTCTTAACTAATTTTTAATTGGTATATAAGATTTTCTTCTAGAAAAAAAAAAAAGAAACAGATTTTAGAATTTGATTTTTTTTTCTTTAAAAAATAGAACTTATATGCTATGAGATGATTAAATAAGAACTCTATTTCTATTATTTAGGACCCGTTTGGTTTAACTGTTATAATTAATAACAGTTACTGATAGCAGCTAGCCAGTGACTAATAAATATTAGTGTTCATAAAGATTTTGATGCTAGTTATTGTAAAAATGTAAAATGATCATTATTGTTTTTATATATTATGTCTTATAATATATTTTTAAAAAAAATTAAAGTAAATGTATTATTTCTATTTTAATGTGTTATATTAATAAAATATACTATTACTTTCTATTTTGGATTACTAATTGGAAATTTGTGAACTTTTAGAAATTAATGAATGGATTCATCAAAACCTATTGATGGATGAGTTTTCTTCCCATGCATTTTTATGTTTGTTTGGACATAAATGAAAACAACTATAGTTGTTAATTTATTCATTTTTGTTAGATTTATATATACATAGTGTAAATAATTCTTTTTATCCCTTCAAGAGTTTCGATTTTATTGAAATTATGAGTCTATGTGAAATAATTTAAATTGGGCTGACCGTAACGGGTTAAATTGTCTAAAATGTCCTCAACAGATGATGGGGGCGATTTTGCCAAACTATACAGGCATGGACATTTTAACAAAGAGTTGGGAAGAAAAAGAAAAAAGAAAACAGCAAAATGCTTACCATCTCAACTTGGATAGTGCTGTGTTTGCTTATTCTTCTTCTATATTGAATTTTGTTTATATTTAACTTTGACTGGACCATGACATAATAACAGAACAGGAATTTTGTAACCATGTTTTAGTTTTATAATTATTATAAAGTTTACATTCCAAACTGGCTTTCTTTAAATCATTATAATGTGGGTATTAGACATAATTAAAACCATGTTTTTAAATAACAAATACTGACTTTAAAAAAAGATACCCACCCTAATGATACTATGGCATTTTTTTGAAAATTATGACATGTTATGGATCAAAATATTTCCGTTTCAATAAAAAATTTTTAATTTCATTCGTTTAATTTATAAGTGAATTATGGACCGATCTACATTAATTTAACCATTAGATTAGTGTTAAAAGTTAAAAATTAATATTTAAGTGGCAAAAATTTTTCCATAATAGAAAAGTGTATGGAGTCTATATTAGTATCTTTAGACACCAAAATCAAAAAACATAATTACTATCTAACTTTGTATGAAATGATGATCATCATTTAAACCTCCAAATTTGGCAAATGTGAGATACATTAATAATGACCAAAATGTAAATATAACCTAGAAAAAAAAAACGAAAACAAAAACTGTATTTCAATAATTGAGAAGATACACAAGTACATATAATTGTAGAACATCCCTGACCTTTAACACATGGAAGCTGCAATTCAGACAGTCTTTATATTATAAATTATTAACTCACTGATATCTCTGTCTTCTGCTTGTCCTCATGATCTATAACACACCTTCAATGCTTCTACCCCACTCTCACAAATTCACCATGTACCAATTCTTCAAATTTCAAATTTTCTATAACTAAATTCATAATTTGCAATGTACTATTTTTCAGTTCTTTTCAATGTCGGTAATAGTGATTTATCGGTTTGTGAATAGTATCATCGGTCTGGAACATGTTATTATTTCGGCCCGAAAAAATTATCACATGTGCCTAATATATTAATATATATTTTTGGAATATGTTTGCACGATTTAGATGGGTAGAGAATATTTCACGAATATTTTTGGAGAATTACGGCAACTAGTGAATATTATTTTTTATTGTGGTATATTAAGGAATAAACGGTGAATTATTTTTGAAAAGTTAATTTAATTAATTTGTGGAGTTAAATAGTATTTAGAAAAAAATTATTTGAGGAATATTTAGAGCCATTGGATGAGATTACCTGAGACTTGATCTTGGTCATTGATTTAGCATAAAATGAGAAGCAAAGTTTGACCTTGTTACTTAAATCACAATACTTTCTCTCTCCTCCCTTCTTCTTCCTCCACGCCAACTTCTTCTTCCTTCTTCCTCTATTTTTCTTTCATTTTTCTACCTCCAAATATCACTAAATCACCTAATTAAATCATAGGATTTTGATTAAATCTTGAGAATTAAGTAGTAGAAACTTGAATTTGGAATTTCTAAACTTTGGTTTTGGAGTTGCTATTAAAGGAGATAAGTTATAACTTTTGGATTAGCCATGAAATTCATGCATTAAGCCATACTCTTTTCTTTTTTAGTGTTAATTTTGATTTTAATGAGCTATTTTCCTACTTTGAAGAGATTGGTAAACCCTCCACCAAAAGCAAGGAGAAAGCCCAAGGATAGAGTTTTTAAGCTTGAAAAAGAGGTTAGTGCAATAATATTATAGTTTCCCTTTCATTCTCTTAAGTTTTAAATTTTAGGTTTTTGATGAATTTTTATGTTAGAGGTTTACTTAGGGTGGACTGGAAGTCATTTTAAACCCTCTTATAATTTTTATTTGCTTATGACTTCTTCATGAAAGTTGTAGCTCTGTTTCTCAGCTTTCCAAAACATCCTCTTATGCTCAATTCTAATACTTGTAGTTCAACTTATGATTTAAATACTAAAACTGGTTTTGTTATGGCGTCTCACTTGTATATCCAAATTGACTGTCCCTTTTGACCACTAAAATGACAAGATAATATCTTGCGTTCTTCATAAAAGTTGTACTTCTACTTCTTATCTTTCTAAATCATCCTCTCGTGTCCAATTTGAATACATATAGCTCAATTTATGATTTTTATATCAAAACTGGTTGTGCTGAATCGTGTTGGATTGTTGGTCTATGTTGATGGGTTTCTTTCACCCTCTTAGAAAATGATCTAGACTATGGTTCCTGCATGAAATTTGCATCATTTTGTCTTAGCTTTTTAAGGAATTAAGTTTCACTTAATTTGAAGTCCTATAACTTCAGTTATACCCTGAGAACACAACAAATGTCAGGTTTATGGAATTAATAAGGAAAGAAACCATTTTCCCTTCATTCTCCATGGTTGGCCGAACCCTTGTTTGGTGAAGGATACCATGCTATTTGTGATTTCTATGCTTGATTTAAACTTTAATAAGGTTGTTATTAAGTAATTTGTTGGTGGTTAAAATTTCTCTTTTGAATTTTGGCGTTTAAACACTTTAGTAATACTTAAAGAAAGTTTTTAAAGTATTAAAAGAGTTTTATGATTACTTGTTTGAGAAATTGATTTAATGATTTTAAAGAGTGATTTTAAATTGATAATTAGTACTTTTAATGGAGGCATTATGAAAGAAAGGTTTTTGCTTAAAACATGAATTGATTTTATTGAATTTTGTAAGTTGTAAGTTAAGCGATTTTGAAATAATAAGTGTTAATTTTAAAATATTTTTGAATAAGAAATGGTGAATGAGAAATGAGACTATTTATGGAAGAATTTAATTATTCTAAGCTTTACCATACGTGATTGACATGTGGTATGATGAGATTATTGTAATATATGAGTATGCTCGGATTATCAGCCCGTATTATTGGTGGAGCTATGATCATATGCTAGGGTTATCAACCCTTATAAATAGACGGACGCACTTATTATTATGGTGCTTGCATAGACCACGGTGGCCTCAGGTCATGATTGTGTAATTGGTAGGTGGCGCTTTCACGGGCCACAATCGATTCTTCTTACATTCTTTTAATATCGGAATGAGCTTTAAATAAAATAAAAATGGAAATTTTAATTTATTATATTGAAACTAGAAAACATATTGGCATTTACAATATTTTCTTATTTATTTTGAGTTGTTATAAATTTTTAAGTGTGAATTTCTTGTAATCTTTCAAATACTTGGATTTAATTAATACGATTTCGGTGTTTAAAAAAAATGTATTGTTTGAAATTATTTATTTGGTCTCCCTTGAATATTTTAAATTATTGGTTATTTAGCACCATTGAATCTTTCACTCAGCGCGTCGATTTTTATCACGCGCATGTTGTAAGCTGTGGGTGCTACGCGAAGACTGGGGAGAGGTAGCATCAGAGTAGAAGTATAAATTTTGGATATGATATGTTTATTAGGTGAATAATGACATGTATGAATTTATTATAACAAATTTTGAGGTTGTAAATATTATAATTATAACTAATGAAATCGGTGGCCGATTAAGTATTATTATTTGATTTTATGAATGATGTATGAACGATGATATATATTTTGTTGAATGGTTGATTATATAATAAGATGACTTGACATTATATTTTTAGAAGTGTTGTGCGACTTGTTATAATAATTTGGAGTTAAGGTTTGGAGGATTGAACATTGGAAGTGCTTCGTTTTTTTTTTTTGTGGCAAGTCGATTTTTAGGAAAAACTATTGCAAATTTCTCATAGAAATTTCCCTATGTTTTTATTTGTAAAAAAAAAAATAATTTTTATCAAAATATTATTTGCCTCCTTATGAAAACTAAGCCACTTTTAATGTATATTTCGAGTTCATCAAGTATAATAAATCGGTGTTTCGGCACCGAATGTGACATCCGTCGTCTGATTCTTCAGAATTAAGCGGTGGGTGTTACATAATTACGTATATTTCACATAATATATATATATATATAATAACAGTAATGTAATCAAATGCATTTCTAATGTAATATTTATTATAAAAATACAACTAATTACCTACATTATCAATTTTCCCCGTGAGGAAATGTCATTTCAATAAAAAAATATCCCTAAGAACATGAAATATAATAATAACAAAAAAAATAAAATTGTTTGCATGGAAAATGTGTAGAGAACAAAAAGCACTTTCTTGGTGTTTCTTTATGCTATCATCTTCTTGGCTGCAAGTAAACACCAGTTTCTTTATGTCACCGCACACTCCAATTTCAAAGCTTTCTAACAACCCTAAAATGCCTAAATTTCTTAGATTAAATAAATTACCATAAAGTACGCCTGTTGTGCTTCGAAACTTAGCAAGCAATGCTAACGTGCGCCTGTTCGACACTGCATCGACTCATCTACCGTTACGTGAACAGTTACACTCTTACGTTAGCATCCACCTCCAGTGCCCGTTAGCACACTGTAATTAGCACCTAAAAAAATTATTTTCTCTTCGAATTGGAAATTCGATTTTACATTATTGAATCAAGAGAAAAATATTAACAAGAAAATCTTAATAATTTAGGAAACTAGAACAAAAATTGAAATTATTTTCAATTTATCCATACAATTTTTTTTTTTTTTTTAAGATATTTTTTCTCTACTCAGGAATCGTAACCAACATCGGTCTCCAAGCCCTTCTCAGTAACCTATACCTAAACGTACCCGATACCGGTCTAAGCGAACCGGCTCCACCGCGCCGAGCTGCCAAACCTCCAGTTCCACCGCCACCGCCGCCACTACCGCCTCCACCTCCACTACCAGTAACAGATAACAACTCTACTTGGCCATCAGCATCGGTATTATCCTCGTCTTTATCTTCAAACGGCGGAGAGGAAACGAATAAGTCCTTCAATTTGCGTCTAACTCTCTTCTTCTCCGGCGGATCCTTCTGGTGCTCAGGCTGTTCGTCGAGACGGGGAATCCGGCGGCGGCGTTGGGGGTGGTGGTCAGATGTGCGAGAAAGAAGCATCCGGAGTGTCTTGCGGCGGCGGAGGTGAATAACAGGGCTTGTAGTTGGACTTTGAGTCGGGCTTCCTGATACAGAACACTGTGTGGCTAAAAGCTTGAATTTGTGAAGAGTCGCCATTGAATCTGAGTTTTTTAAGAGGAAATGAAAGATCTGAAAGAGAGAGGAATGGATTTGGCCATTTGATTCTCTTTACATAATTTTCATTCTGTTTTTAGTTTTTTGGGTTGGAAAAAGAAAAAGACCGGTGATGGAGATACAAGCGGCGTTGGAATATAGAAGGATGGGTTTCGATAGCTCTAAATTGTTATGTGCTTTACACGTGGCATTCTGTGGGGGATTTGGAACTTATGCCGAGTGAGTCCAATTCCAATTAGGGAATAACCAAAGTGTTGGAAATGAAATTGTGTTTGTTTTAAGGATGATAACAATTAATTTTGCGGTTTTCAAAATTAATTAATGTTGTGTAAGTCCAAAAGTTTCGTCATTAATTATGCAGTTGGCTTAAGTAGAAATCAAATAAATGAATTTTAATGTTGTTTTCTACAAAACTTCAAATTTGGGTAATTGCCAAATTAAAATAATTAAATTTTATAATTTCTTCTCTTGTTCTCTTAAAGAAAATGTAGCATTTATATTTTTCAATATTTTTTATAAACTTCAAATACATTAAGCGGGTAAATCACTCTAGAAGCGTAAAACCACTTATCCAACCATTTTGATTTGATTGGATTAACAATTTAAGAAAAGTTCAATTTGTTAAATTATTCAATTTGAATCGAATCAAATTCATAAAAATTTGTCCGTGGGTTTAAAATAAACTAACATGGCAAAAATCGGTCAAAACCGACAGAATTAACTGGCTCAATTCAAATGCCAATATTTATTTAGTCTGCTGTCCAGAAAATTTGATTTGTATTTTCTGGCCCCGACCGTTTGCTCATCCTACATCACGCTATGCCACTGTGAATTATATTAATTTTGGAAAATAAATTATTTTTTATTTACATTATGCACAAGTGCCAGACTACCATTTTATAAAATTAAGAGGCATTCTCACCTCTTTTATACTATTTTATAGTAATCGGCCGCTTAATACTCCAATCAACTTGTCATCTGTCGACCTATATTTATTAAAATGGGCAATGATAAATTTTAGAATACATTAAAAGAAAATAATGTAATTATTATAAATATTAAAATAAATAAGTTATTTTTCTCTTTGAACGCAAGAATTTTGGCTATTAGCTACTCATATTCTAAATTTGGACTAGGTGCATGTATTCAAAGCATTAAGAATTAAAAGGCATACATCATTTGGTTCCTGAATTTTGATAAAAAAATCGTTGGCACCTTGAACTGTAAAATTGACATTGTTGCATTCTAAATTTTATTTTTTTTAATAATTTCACTTTTTTACACTAAAAGCAATAAATTTTAAAATTTTTAGCAAATATAATTTAAAAAGTTAAAGTATTCAACCGGTTAAAATAAAAATTGAAGGTACCATAGAATGTTTTTGTAAAATTTATAAAAGTGAAATTATGTATTCAGCCAAAATGAAAAGGATAAAAGAAATACCTTCTTAAAAGATGAAATCATTTGATGTTAAAAGGAAACAAGCAATTGAAATTATAAGCTCATCCACTAATCTCAGGCACTGTAAAATACAGAACCAAATCACTTGATAGAAAATTATGAGAATATAGCAAATCGTGCTCATAATAAGTAACAGACTATATATAGCAAATTTAACTATTTACTAATATTTACAGATGCAGAAACTTGAGAGTAAAAAAGAAAATTATACATCTCTCAAACTGCTGCATCCGACAGAGGAGCATTCCCATTGTTGTCCAAAGTTTCATCTCCAAATATCAGTACAAGCTCTGCAGACAAATACTCAAAATATTACCATCCTAGCTCACATTGTTCTTATAATCTTCCCCTGTTACAAAAAATACGAAGGGTTTAGATTGTCTCATACCATTTTCAATTGCAAATATTTGTGCAGATTCAAAATTTGATTATAATCAGAACAAGAAAAACAATGGATGATTGAATATGCATATTGCCCAAGCTTAGTGATGTTAAACATCAAACAAAACAATAAAATACTAAGCAAGTGACACTAAACGTAATTAGTGAGTGCACAATGTTTCAACTTTCGTCTCAACCACTAAGGTGATGCAGTAGTAGTAGCAGTAGTAGTAGTAGAGTTGCTGACCCATTTATCAGTCTGGATTGAGTCTGGTGAAAATGAAGGGGCTTGATTCAATAGTCCAACTCCAACATCATCGGTACTAGTAGTAGCAGTAGTAGTGGTAGAGCTGCTAACCCATTTGTTGGTTACAATTGAGTCCGGTGACAATGGAGGCGCTTGATTCAATAGTCCAACATCATCCTCCTTAATATCCATGACGTGTGGTTTCTCTGACCCATAATTTCCATTTTCAATTTTTTTCAGACAGTTCAAAACTTCTACCATAGTAGGCCTCATCTCTCTCTCCTGTTGTAGGCATCGAAAAGCCAATTCTGCAACTGATGTAGCCATCCTCTTTACTGCATTATCTTTTTCAAAACCAAGACATGGATCTACTAACTCATTTAGTGATCGATTTTGAATTTTGTTCACTGCCATGTTTGCCAAATTGATGTCAAGCCGATGCCTACTGGTGTCTACCGCCTGTAATGACGATATAAGCTCGATCAAGACCACTCCAAAACTATAAACATCGCTTTTATCAGTTAAATGGTAGCACTGATAATATTCGGGATCGACATAACCAGGAGTGCCTTGCGGAGCAGTTGAGACATGAGTAACATCATTAGGAAACAAACGAGATAATCCAAAATCAGCCACTTTAACACAGAAGTTGTTGTCTAGTAGAATGTTGTTGGTTTTGACATCTCGGTGTATGACATCTGAAGCATGAAGGTAAGCTAAAGCATCAGCTGTTTCAATAGCAATGCTTAACCGAACAGACCAAGTAAGTAAACCAGATTTCGACCGGCTCCCATGAAGATGATCTGCGACAGTTCCATTAGGAACATATTCATAAACAAGGATTAGTTCTCTGCTACGTCTCGAAGTGCATCCATATAATGCCACAAGGTTCTTATGTCGCAAGCGAGTTAGTATCTCAACTTCATTCATGAACTGCTCAGCGCGCCTCATATTGTTCTCAAATAGACGCTTGACAGCAACAACGCGCCCGTCATTGAGAACACCTGATCAATGAAACAGCCAACACAATAAATAAGAAACAAAGTGTTATTATCATATACTGCATTTGAAGCCAATTTCTTATACATGCAGCAAGAAAACATAATATAAAGTCACATTATCTACTAACCATAGTAAACAGTGCCAAAGCCTCCATCTCCAAGTTCTTTGGAAGGATTGAAATTGTCTGTGGCTTCCACAAGTTCCTCATAGGTGAAGACTTGAGCTCCAAAGTAGGTGCTTCCCTTTTCGAGGTCAGATTTTGAGGAGGGGTAAGAAGGGGTAGTTTTGGAGAAAGCAATTACAGGTGCCGTTTGCTCTTTGCTTAGAGGAGGAGGTGTAGGCAGGTCTTTACTCTGTGTTTGAGCGGCTATTCTTTTTCTTCGTTTTATCATGAGCAAGAACCAGCAACCCAAACCAATACCAACAACTCCTGCTCCTGCTATGCCAAGTCCTGGAAATGAAATAGAAGATTGATAATATTTTCTGTCATTGTGAATATGCAACAATCTATTCACAGCAGACTGAAACTGTACCTACTCCAAGCGGAACTTTAGATTTGCTCCCTCCTGTAACAATCATGACATACAGAAACATCAGTTAAAGGATCAAAGACCAAACTGGAACAAAATTTCAGGACGTAACTTTTAGTCAGAATGAATAATCCCTCTAAAATAATATTATTGTATTACTGTCTCTGTTTTTTCTTTTTCTTTTTTTTTTAAATTGAAATACAAATATATTCCTGAATTCAATCAAAACTTTCTAATAGAATGGTGTTCTTCAATTAATGGATTGAAATAAACATATTTGTCTTCATGTACATCTCTGACCAATTAAAGCATATCAAATATGAAATTTAAGCTAATCTTCCGAATCACCAAGGCACATTATGAAATGACATAGGATTTCAATCTCACCAAGGATTCTGCATAATAGTTCCACAATGTACACACAAAATTGTTCCTTCACCGGTAAAATATTGCAAATTTCAGAGTGGTTCAACATCATTCAAAAATAGATTGCGAACTTAAACAAAGATTAGAGCCTAATTAACGAAGAAAGAAAAACAGGTCAAAAACAGAGCATACGAGTGAATTGCATTTTCCATTTTTCCCCTCCCTAAACAATAAATAAGCCTGCCTGAAAGAACTTTTGGCAGAATTGTTTATGAAGGTGAAACGAGATGTGTATTTAACATCTCCTGCATAGAGATTGGGGTACAGATAGAGTAAACAGAAGACCCAAGAAGACGAAGCTTAATCTAGATTATTATCAACTAAAACAAGAAATTAAGACTCTGCCTTGGTGGTTCTTGGAGTTCATTGAAAAGCAGTTGGTGAAACTTTGGTTTAATGGTATTGAGATAGACTTGTGGACATTGAGAATTGCCAGTTTGAATATAAGTTAGAGCCCAATTATAAAAGGGCCATTTATTTCTTACCTGGGCAAAGCCGATCACCACACATGCAAAGGAATTTATTGGAGCTTGCATCAAACCCACAATGCCCACCAGAGTAATAACACTCTTCACAATCATCAGCATAAGGATTTCTATAACTCACATTAAACCCATCCCTCAAAACCTCCCCAAGTAAAGACCTATTACCCTGAAGAACATTAACAAATTTTTCAAGAATTGGCACCGTTATAATAACACTGCACTGAAATATATTCAAAATAGGATCGCTAGGAACCGGACCAAACAAGTAGTACGCATCTCTCTTCCCATTTATTTCACAAGTGAATAGGTTATCGGGCTCATAAGGTACGGCAGAGTCATTGCATCCATAAAACATAGTAAGTACTTCATTGCTAGAGCCAAGACTAAAGAGCGTGTTATTAAAAGTGGTATTAGCTAATTGTTGGGCACATGTAGTGTTGTACAGGTCTGATCGGGAGAGAATAAGCGTCTGTCTGGCTTGGTCGAGTTCAATGACTCGGTAACTCAGTGAGTTAACTGTTAGAAGAGTGATTGAATCGTCAACACAAGTGAGTTGAAAACCCGGCAGGCCGCAATATGCCGGATTTTCGCTGCCGGTAAAAGGGTAATAGATGTCTACAAGATCTCCGCAGTAGAAAGTCCGGTTGCAGCTAGAAAGAGTAGCATCAGAGGGAAACGATGTCGTTTCAACAACGCAGAAAACAAAGATGATGATGGTAGCAGATAGCCAGTCAGTCAAGGTGGTGGAGGTGGTGAGTGGTTGCATTGGAGGAGGAAGGGTGAGAATTGAGCATGAAAAGGCATAGAAGAATGATAGAATGGTGGCGAAATGGAGTATGGTTGTGGCCTAGAGCGTTGATGGCATGGCTGCCTTTGGTTGACTTGGACCAGAGTGTACGTGTTTTGAAGGATGTTTTAAAAGGATGCATGTAAGGACATGGAAATGATGGCTCTGTGTCTACGTGTTCCTCATTTTTCTTTTTCTAAATTAATCAATTACAGATTTTTGTCCTCTTATCAGAATTAAGATAATTAAATAATGTATCGTGAAGGGCATTAGGTCGATCTTCGGTTGGTAGAATTTTGGGAGGAAAAATTTTAAGTATATTTTTTATAGTGGTAGTTGAAATTTAGGAATGACTGACACCAAGGTTGTTGAAATTTCTGGTATGTTTGGACAGCTAAAGAGACGACTTTCCACGTTTATAGTTCATATTCATGATTGATCCATTAATTTTTTATTATTATTTCAAAGGAATTCTAGCATATACAAATATATGAATATAAAATAAAGTTTTTTTCTTTATTTGTACGTGTAATTCAAATTAGAATGGTGTTTTAGTAAAATTTTTCAAAATAGTAATAATTTTAAATAATTCTTAAATTTACAAGTAAAATTGTCCCACAAAACAATATTTTTATGATGTATTTTTTTCACAGTATCCTTAAATTAAAAAAAGTAAAAGTTAAAATATATTTGAATTATAATTTTGAGTTTTCAGCAGTGATGAGCAATAACTGATTAAAAAAAAAAATCAAATTCAATCGAATTATTTTGATCTGATTACTTAACTATTTTATGAATTTTATCATCAATTTTGAATTATAATTGTATTTATTTTTGCGTCTAAACTCGCTAATTTAATTCGAATTAATCAAATTAAATTATTTATATCATTATCACAAAAAATATTATCCATCCAAATGGAATGCTCAGCCCTATTTGGTTGGAAGACCTAATACAAAATTTTTTTTTGAAATTTTAGAACACAGAGAAAAATGACAAACCTTACAAAAATCGTTTTGTGTCACTGAAGTGGTTTTAGCTGAGTTCATGTATCAAATTATCAAATGTATTGGATGGGGACGGCTGACGTACAGTCCAACCACCCGGGTATGGGTCTAATTGAAGTTTTATAGTAGATTTGATTTGGTAAAAAAATACAAGATCGTAGGTAATATGCATTTTATCACTAGATTACCATAATATTTTGATGAAGTTAATTAAGTTAATCTTCGAAAATACATAATTGTCAGTGCTTTTTTCACTAATATTTATCAAAAGAAAAGAAAATACTATATTTGGAAGTGAATTTAATAATATAAATAACCCAAGAAGAAAATTAGAAGGCCAGATCCAGGAAATTTGTGTTACTAGTAAATCAATATAAATTTGTAAACGAAACCTTTTCTCTAAAAGGAAAAATAAAGAAGGAATGAGGTCATATATATAATCATGGAAACAACAAAAGAAAAAACAATAACAAAAGGAGAGAGAAATGGAAAACTGATTACAGGGAAAAGAAATAAATGCATGGTTTTAAGTCACATTTCTTACTAAGCCCATATTTTTATGGGTCAATGGGCTTTGCAATTTCAAGAAAGATAAAAGTTCAAGCCAGCAAAAAAAAAAAAAAAAAAAAAAAAAAATATATATATATATATATATATATATATATAAATAAAAGACAATAGCTACTGTAAAAGACCTGTTAAACTTTCCCTTCACCCCAAAAAAAAAAAAAAAAAGATTTTCGTTTTTAAATTATTGAATTGGTTGCCACACGACACCATAGTTTTTAGTTGTTAGAGGCTGGAGGTAACTTACACTGGTTAGAAATTTCTTGTCGTGAGAATTTAAAAACCAACATATTTATCATTTTTCTAATGGTTTTGGCATTAGATACTAAATTACATTTACAATTTGGTGAAAAACAGGTCATTATCTTGATAATGAAAGATTTGGAGAAAAATTATTTAGTGCACACTTAATTAATAGAGGTAAAACCTATTAAATTTAAAATAAAAAATAAAAAAATGGAAAATTTTAATTAATTTGAAAGTTCAATAACCTTAAGATTTAAACAAAAAAATATTTTAATTCTTAAATAAATGACGAAAGAAGTATCTCCAGGCTTGCAACTTCTTGTTTGCAAGTTGAGTAATTATGAAGTCGCCATTAGTACATTTTTATATGTATCAATTCACATGACACACATGAGATTATTCCTGACAACCAACCAACCAACCAAACAATAAATTTTGGATTATCCATTATCAATTATTGAAAAGTTTAATTGATCCTGAGCTCAAAAGCAGATTTTAAAAAAAAAAAAGGGAAAAAAAGGGCTTAATTAAAATATGAGAGTTCGAGGCTGATCCTAGAGATAGAAATAGAATTTTTTCACAACCCCATGTGCTCAAACATTTGTTATCAAAAAGATGAAAGAAGACTTGAGCTAGCTTCTTTTGATTGCAACGTTAGAGTTAATAAATTCAACGAAAAATATTTTGTACTACCAATTTAAATCTGATAACTCTTCTTGTTTTAATTTTTTTTTAGAAAGATTGATCATTTCTGATTTTTTGTTATAAATTTGTAATTGTAACAAATTTTCTTCGTCTTGTTGAATGGTTCAAATACTGTATCTGAAGTAATAGAATGATAAGGTCAAATAATGTATACGGTGGAATTAATGGGAAGTGTTTGGTTAGAGTATCATCCATCATCATGTTTAATAATACCTAATATGTTGGTATTCTCTAATAAAGAAGTAATAAACTAATTGATCATCACCTAATTCTGGTGTGATTGGGTGGAAGAACACCATATTCTAATCAAGGATGCCATACTCGAGGACAAGTTTTAGTGGGCTCATACGAAGAAGTTGAATTTTCTTGTGGCACTGTTGTAAAGAAAGACACCATTCCAGAAAATAGCAAGGAAAAACAGCAGCAGAAAGAAAAAAAAACAGACGCACCTGATTCCGGTTGATTTGTTGTGCCACAACTAAACGGTTGAGCCTGATCAGAGCAATAACAAGCAAATGAACTAGTAGTATAGTTGTAACCACATAGCCCACCAGACAATTTACACGTGCCACAAGTAGAATCGTTTGCAGTCCATTGAAGTCCGAAACCCTGCTCTAAAGCTGTAATCAAATTGTCCTCTGTAGGACCAATCTCTACAGGTTGGACAGCTGATTCTGTTGCCGGAACAGTAACGCTATTTTTGCAAGATATTAAGAAGCTGATTATTCCATTACCATAATCACTTAGCCTTCTTGTCACATAAAAACCCTTGCTATCGGTGTCGTTTAAGGTACAAGTAAACTGACTTGAAAACCCAACTTCAGGTATAGCAATTGCACTCGAAAGAGCAGGACAATCATAGTAGAGAGTTATATTCCGAATATCCGAAGAATAATTGAAAGAAGCTGAATTCAAAGTGGTGTTGTGAAGAAGATTAGGACAGATTCCTCCTATGTAGTCTGTTCTAGCAACCTTAAGAATCTGTGACTCGCTATTGATGTCTAGGACTTGGTAAGCTAGATTCGCAATTGTGATCGCTGCGGTTTCATCTGTGCAATTAAGCCAGAAGTCGGGTTGGCCACAGTAATTAGACCGAGCTGATCCCCAGAAAGGATAGCTAATACCTGTAATGTTTCCGCAATCAAATGTTCCGCTGCAGTTCTGATATCGCTCATCAATTGCAGATACAAATTTTGAAGGGTAGAGAAAGATTATAGTAATGATTAAAGCCAAAGACAGGGTTGTGAAGGAATGGGATTGCATTTTCATAGGGAGGGAGAGAAATGAAGAGAAGCAGAGCATTCTTCTTAGTGCTTAGATATAACGTAAGGAAATGGAAACGCGCTTTGGCTTTTGACAAAATGAAAAAAAAGAATAATGGGTTTGGCTGCATTTGGATGAGTTTCAAGTGTATGTGATATTTGTCAAAGAAAGTTCTATTGGAATAGTTAAAGGTGGTCAATGATGGAAAATAATAGGAATGAAGTGACTCAGCAACTTATTTTCTAAGCATTTGCAGCAGGAAGCCTATAGAATAAGTTGGCTATAAAAATCAAAACGCTCAACATACATGTACAGTTAAATATATGGTCCTTTCTGAAGAGTCAAAATAAACCACCCACACAGAAAATCTGCTAAAATCAGAAATTTAAAATAATTTTGAAACACTCATGCTTATTATTTTTATATAATCTAGAAACCAACAAAGTCAAAAAAATGAGGACCCTTGTTTATAATATCTTAATATAATATTTTAGTTTGTAATATTTTTACGTAGTCTAAGCTAATAAAAACCTGTGCACATCAACATCAATCATGTTTCTTCCTACAAGTTTCCACCTTGTGTTTGGTAATATAGGACCTAAATTCCAGATTTGATAGGAAAAGGCTGATTTGCATAAGATAATGGATGCTGAAATTTCTTTAGTTTTATGGGGACTTTATTACTTCTTGGAACTGCTATGCAAATTCACAAACCAGAATATTAGCGCCTAGTGTAAGGTAGTCTACTTCATAGAAAAGAAGAGTTTGGAAAGGAATTTCCAAATTGGATGATGATGATGAGAGGGGCTTAGAATAGGAGAACAAGCAAGGAATGCAGACTAAGATGTTTTTTAACAGAATATTAAAATTAATCAACATAAGCTTACGCGGCCAAACAAATAATTGCAAACATCAATATTCTTATAATCAGTGAATTCATCATATTTTCCATGTGTTCAGTCTGGAAATGGAGACTATCCAACTTTGAAAGCTACATGGAGTCAGAAAACGGACAACCACTTCAAAATTTAAGACAATCTTCATTTATATATCCCCAGAGCCTTAAATACTCCGCACAATAAATTGCAATCCTAAACATCTTAATTAAGCACTACAAAAGTGAAAGTTACAGTTTAATTTATTTAACTAATAGTTTCTGAAGTTCCAAACTTCAAGTTCTGAAGGCATTCTATAATAGAAAATTTATCCTTATAAATCAGAACCAAAATAAAATTGTGTGAAATAGCTTGTAACGTTGCCGAACATTGACCATACCTAGTGTGTGAAAGTGACTATTGTGATAATTCCTAGTTAAATAATTAATCACTGCCTGGAGGGAAGGTACTCCGTAATTGTCATTGCCTGTACCTAAAATTAATCTCATCATCTAACTCCAGGGCATAAAAGAAATGCCTATTAGCTATAAAAGAAGGCACATACCTGGCCTGGGAGAACATAGATTTGCAGTTGGTTGATCATTGCAAAAGCAAGTAAATCCATTTGTAGTTGCGTTAAATCCACAAGTCCCGCCAGAGTCGACACATGCAAGGCATTGATCATTAGTACTTATTTGCCACTCCAATATAAATCCCTCCCCTAATGCATCATTGATCGATATTCTATTGTTCTCCAAGTCCTGAGCACTTGTTTCAAGAACCGGAACAATGACACTGCTATTACACGAATTGACTGAGACTTCTCTGGTTACGCAATAGACTTCGATGCTTGTTCCATTTATTAAGCAGTCAGGTAGATGAATAATTTCTGAGAAAGGACTATCTGGTGTGGAAGAGCAACCATACAGTAGTGTCAGGTTCCTAAGCCCTGAGGCAAATCTAAAGATGGTGAAATCCAGGGAACTATTATACAAGTAGGTAGGGCAAATAGTGTTATGGGAATCCTCTCTAGCTAGTCCAAGGACCTGATTTTCAGAGGTCATGTTAAGAATTCTGTATGTATTAGAAATAAATCTGATAATTGGGATATTGTCTTGGCACTTCAGCTCAAGACCTGGTAGACCACAGTAATCTGCTCGGTTTCCACCCCAGAAAGGATAACCGATTTTTTTAATGTCTCCACATTCAAATGGCTCAGTGCAGTTTGTATAATGATAATCATAGGCCGCAAAAGATATATCAATGTTTCTTGATGAAAGAAATATGAGCAAAAGAGAAAGAAAGGTAGATGTAAAAGGACTAGTATACATATTTTTTAAGCTAGCTAGAGGATAAGGGAAAACGGGGTATACAAAGTAGATAAGGAGAGAAACGATGGAAAATTGGAAATCAAATGGAAGAAGGAGAAGCCTGTTTTGGAATTTTTACTTGTCCTTAAAAGATAATGGAAACAGTCAAACCATGAGTCACTCCAAACTCGTCAATGGAATTGATTGCAAATTATAAATACTAAGATCCGAATCTTTAGGAACTAACAAACGTGGTGATCAGACAAATTAACGATATGGCACTGGAATGATCTTCTAGGACAAAGTTCCAAGTGCAAAAGTTCAAAATAACCATAAATATTATAAACCAAATATGAACCAAAGACTGCAAAAATATTGACTCCCCGATTTTATGTAGGTCCAACAAATAAGCTTCAATAACAATTCTCAGTATTTCATTTTCTTTCAGCAGTATTTCTGCTTTAATTCACTAGTTGCAATGGCTAACATAATCTTTAGGATTTCTGTTGTATTCTGCACACTGCACAGCACTAACTGGCACAAACTCATCTGCATAACTTACTAGTGGTGAACACAACGCCGTTTGTTGCTGCAGAAAACTTCACTAAGCAAATAGTCAACTACCATAATTATTGTCTAAACTAGAGAGAATGATCCTCATAAGGGGATGGAGTTCGAATCGCATAAGATAACAAGTTGGGATGCGGGTGCTAATTAAACTAGCAAGTGAAGAATGATGATCACAGAACGAAGGGTTTTCACACCTAAATTGCTGCTAAACACCTCTGCTCGTGAGGTACTGCCGAAGCAGAAGTCTTCCAATTAAATCACCATAAAATGAATCTAAAGAAAAGAATTTGCAGGACTGCAACTGAAGGAATTGACCTTAGTTGACTTTTGAAGACCATATGAAGAATGCAACCACTAGAAAGATTCACAATGATTATCTATTTCTGAACTGCAAACTAGTTCAATTTGTTGGCATAGCAATTGGTGAATGGCAAGTTTATTGTCATAAAAGAGCTATTGAGCCCTTTTTAGTTGTAAAAATTTTTAACTGCTCCATTTGACGTTGGCTGCCAAAATAGTTGGTTCAAGATTATTGGCAAGAGATAAATTTTACCTTGTCACTTGTCAGCAACAAGGAAAATGATAAGGTCACAGGCTTTGCCAAAAATATCAAACTAGAAGCACAGCTTTTTCTTGGTTGACAACGACATAGCTGACATGCTACCAAATCTTCTTATGACCCAGTTGTTATGATGGCGACACCTTTGAAAACTGTTGTTTAACAACAACAATAATTAATTGTTCACTAGTAAAATTGTGACTACCACTGTCTATAAACTAAAAAGCCTACGTATCCATTGTTAATTCGTCTAGTTCCGCAGTCTATAGTTATGAAAATATATATGGTGAACTTTCTTCTGACTAATTCATGAGAAAAGTAATAAACAAAGAAAACACTGGGAAGAATCAAATGCCTAGGTGTTAACTTGCATCAAATAGATGGAGATGGATGCATACCCGGTCTACTTTCAGGAACAGCATCTGGTGACAAAGTAGCACAAGTTTTTGATCCTGTAATTTGGCCGAGGAAACAAAGGCAAGTCGTTTCATTAGAGAAGAAATCATATACACAAGCTCCTTTAGAACTGAGACAATCATTACAAACTGTATTATCTACTTTCAATTTCACTTCAAATCCTTGTTTCAAGCTTTCTTGGAGACCTGTCAAATTGAAAAGCATTGTTTCCAAACTCAATTCATAAACCGGCACGAAAACGCTGCCATAACATAACCCAGGGCCAACAGCGTCCGGTAAGACATAACCATTTTGAAGCAGAGACCCTGCGATGAAGCAATTGAATAGCGCTGGGATTCCACCAGGGCAACCGTACATAATTGTGAGATTCCGATAACCTGGAGAGTAATCAAAAAACTTAGAATCAAGTGTGGTGTTAAGGAAGTCAGGTTTACAGAAATCATAGATATAATCTTCTCTTGCAATTTTCAAAATCTGATCATCGTTGTTGATGTCCAGAACACGGTATTTTACACCGTTGATTTCTATTTTTGTTATATTGTTTTCGCAGTTGAGCTCCAATTCAGGAACGCCGCAACCATACTGCCGATCACTTCCCCAGAAAGGATAACCGGCGGAAATTTTTCCACAGACGAATTTAGTAGCACAGGAAGTGAACAAGTCTGGGTTGCCTAAACAACAAGGAATTGCAATAGAGAAGAAAAACAAAATGATTGAGAAATTTGAAGAACTCATTTAAGCGGAGATGATGAATTGTAAATCTGAATGCAACAATTAAAAGAAGGATTTGATGCAGAGGATACAGAAACGAGCTACATGCTATGAAATGCAACTACACAATGTGATGAAAAAAAAGATATGTTAAAGACTTTTGTAACATTGCTTAGTTGACTTGAAATATTAACAAAAACTTTTTTTTTTTTTTTTCTTGAAAAGAT
The DNA here is from genome assembly GCA_947857235.1 of Jatropha podagrica. Taxonomy (NCBI): domain Eukaryota; kingdom Viridiplantae; phylum Streptophyta; class Magnoliopsida; order Malpighiales; family Euphorbiaceae; genus Jatropha; species Jatropha podagrica. Next base: position 34,994 of record CANUEP010020945.1, read on the forward strand.
TAAGAAAAACTAATCATTAATAAAGGTAAGTTATATATATTTTTTAATTTTTTTCAAAAATATCCCTTTATAATAATAAATGAATAATACCAATTAAAAATACGAATATACAGAAATTAAATAATAAATTATCTTTGAAAAAAGAAAATAAGACTATATTTTTGGACAGGTGAAAAAAGAAAAGTAAATTTTATATATATATATATATATAATAGTATAATTCAGTATTTGAGAAGAAATTCATTTTTTTATTGTTTTAATTAATAGCATAATTGTATTTTGGTCAAATAACTTAATTTAATATACATAGAAACACCAACCTGGTTTAACTATTTTTCCAACCGTATTTCATGGGAGAACCATTTTTCCAACCGTATATTTCAACCAACATTGATGGACGTGATATTTATTCAATGTAGGATTCTGAACACCAATTACTGTAAATTTTTAATTATCGAGTTAATAAATATATTTTCTATTTATTTAATTTTTTGAGGAAAATTGCAAAGTTGATATTAAAGAACCTTTCTAGCCAAGACTTTTAATTTTCCAGGGGAACCTTGCACATAGCAAACATGCGTTTTGAATATGATTTTCAATTTTTTAATTCCTCATGATTTAGCAAAAATAAAATTTGTTTATATAAGAACTACATATATAAGAAAATTGATAAAAATTATCTTAATTTGATTTAAAAACTTTTATTTGGACTTGATTGGATCAATTGAAAAAAAAATTTATAAACACCATATGAACTTTACAAGGGTGTGGATGGTAGCGTTTAGTGTTTTGAACTAATCAAAACACTATTTATCTAAATTATTATTGGCTTTTATTATAATACAGAATTCGAAAATTCTGTATAGATTAATGAGATTTATTTGCATGGCATTTGGATATGATAACTTGCTAAACAGGTCATAAGGTCATGTTTTTTTTTTTTTCTCCTTTTTTTCTTTCTTTTTTTAAGCTTTTAAAAAATAATTTTTCTCCCTAAAATGCAATGAACCATTTTAAGGTTTTTTTTTTTTTTTTTTTTTTTTTTTTTTTTTTTTAAAAAAGTTAAAAAAACAAAAACGGGGGGCCGCCCCGGAAATGGCCATGTGTAAAGTATACCCCCCCCCGCGCCCGCCCCGTCACCAGCACCTGGGTCCGCTACAGGCCCCCGAGGCCCGTAGTACGCCTAAATTATCCTAAAGCCATTTTTGTTATCATTTAACTGACAGAATAGTAAGCCCATAAAATGGCATTATCCATATTTTAA
>CANUEP010021041.1:0-30160 GCA_947857235.1 Jatropha podagrica
CACCCCACTCAACCCCCACCCCCCAACCCCCCCCCCCCCCCCCCCCCCCCCCCCCCCCCCCCCCCCCCCCCCCCCCCCCCCCCCCCCCCCCCCCCCCCCCCCCCCCCCCCCCCCCCCCAGTAATGATGGCTTCTTTCTTTAATAAATTGGAAATTCTTGCACCTCCATCCCTGTGCGGTTAATGCTAAAGAAGCTACTACTACATTACGATTTGTGACAACATATAACAACATAAATAGTTATTATGTTGTTATAATAGCTGTTATAATAGTTATTAATAATTGTTTCAATAGCTAATAATTGTTTATGATCAAAGTGTTCGATAGAGATGGTTATTTGATTAGTTATTAAATTTAAAATAACAAAAAAAGTAAAGAGAATGGTTTTATATTACAAGTATGACTTATTAATTTGTAACAACTAATGGATATAATTGCCAAAAAGATTATCAACTAATTATTATGAAATGCACGTCAAGTAGAATAACATCTCATTGAACGCTTACTTAATCTCTAAAAGCTACTATATAGATTATCTTACCAAACGCTAACTAACAAAAACAGTGCATTAACTTGTTCAAAATGCTAATTTAATCTCTAAAAGCTCACTATATAGGTTACCCTATTAAATACTAACTAACAAAAATAGTGTGTTAACTTGTTCAAAATGCTAAAATCCTCATTAAAGTTGTTGCCGAACAAGGCTAAAGTTATTGAAATAGTTACTGACAAAAATTAACTATAACTAATAAGAATTTCTTCATCATTGAATTTGCAAAATTGTTCCCTAAAATTAACTCATAAATGTTGGTAAAGGTAGTTATTTGTAAATAAGAATCATACTTTAGATGTGAAATTAAAAACAATAATAAAAATGTTAATAGAACAAAAAAATATATAATTAAATAATAAGAAAATGAGGTAAAAATAAATAAATATGATGAAGGCAGTCACTATCTTACAGTTACAAGTAGAAATTAGTTTATGTCTTGTCCTTTCTTCCAGCATCAGCTCCATCTTTCTTTCCGGCAAGAATCATAGAAATCTGAAGGCCTCTGCTAAAAGCTTGATTGAAGAGCAGACGAGTTTGGAACTCTGATACGAAAGGAAACCACGACAAAATGGCTATTGGCATGAATATTAATAATCCCATTATGTACTCGTAAGCTCTTGCTAGCTCCTTTATTGAATCCCAGAATGCGATCCTCTTGAACAACGGCCTGCATGCTTGCCCGATCTTTCAAACACAAGAAAATTAAAAAAATCCATTTAATCATTAATCGTGTTCATCTTTGCAGCTTAAAATCACATTAAGGGTTAATATTAAGGATTCAATAGCATAAAGGTGTAGCAGAATCCGACAAGTATACTGAAATTTCATAAAATAAGCAACTCACCAGAAGAAGGGCCCATCCAGTGGGCATGAAGGCAAGAATTGCAGCAAACAGATCTGTTATTGTGAGTCCAAATACTACAAACAAGACTGTCATGACAGACATGAAGCCAAGGAAAAGAAGTGCCTTGAGAATCCTGAACATAAGCTGGAAATCAATACCAAACCTTCGCCTACCCATTGATACCATCTGCTAGCAGCAATTAAACGGAGTGAGTATGTATCCCAGCCGAAAGTCGATAAGGAAATAAAAAGAAATGAAGGAAAAGTTTAAAAGAGGAAACACGATGTTCTAAGTTTAATTGTAAGATAAGGAAATTCTCATTTCTGCTGAATTTGAAATAAAATAATCTCATAGATGCCTATTAGTTGAAAATTACTTCTATAGCTTAGTTCCATGGACATACCTTTAAGACCAAAAGAGCAGTTATCATAACCACCCAGGAAAGTCCATAAACCTAAAATAATTGAAAAAAAAAAAAAAAGTTAGCAACAAAGCCTCTAACATGGTTGCAAATATCAGAGAAATCAGTAGTAAATAGGATTAAAAATATTAAATTGTACCAGAACGCTTCTATTATGATGGGCTATATCGAGGTGATAAACAATGCCATATTGATAGATGAAAAAGCGAAATGCAAGGATTATCTCTAGCAGCCGCCCCCTTATATTTGTATATTTGAGATGTTCTTGCTCTCCATCCCACCAGGATTCCCAACTTTTATCAGGAGGGATACCAATACCACCCCGATTTCCCATCCATCTCTTCCAATCTGTCCAATCATCCACTGTCTTTTGCCAGTCAAAACCAGATGGGTTAAACACAAAAGGAGCAAATAACCAGGATCCAACCAGAAACCACATGGAGAATGTGATGAACCAATAAAGATTTGAAGTGCGATATGATTCCCCAAAGACTTCATACAATACCAATAGTATAATCAGCTCTAATCCCTTTACAAAGTGACTTCGCGAGTAAGTCCTGTAGTTCTCAGCAAACTTCATATGGAAAACAACAAACCCACGACCAGTAGCTCGATATTTAGAACCACCATGCAAAATTGTTCTCCCATAATAATGAGCCTTAGTTCCAAGCTGGAATGTGAAGAATACAGAGGCCAACTGAAGCTGCATAATAACAAAATCACCCAGAGCAGTGCGAAACCCTTTCTCCAAGCCAATTTCCATGACCATAGGCAGCACTAACAACAAGCCTAATTGAAAAACAGACTGAGTAGCTAAGGCTTCTTCAAGGGCCTTGCTTTGGCGTATGCTTGGGTTAGTAAGAATCTCCATTTCCAGTCCACTCATTACCATGTACAGACGACCATATAAGAATACATACACAGTAAGCACAGTTACCTGAGATGACAAAGATTCAATTAAAGCATCAAAAGTTTAGTCGTTGTTTCGAGGAGATTGCCAATACCGAAAAGAAATGCTTTTGCCAATGAAAAAGCTTATCCCATTTAATTTTGCCACAGCCAATTTACTAAAGATTTAATGGGGCAATCTAGTCATTTGTTGATTTTACACGGCTCTCCGGAAGGTAAAAAGACCAAGGTGAGGAGTATAGTAAAAAAGAGATGAGAACTTTGGCAAGGATTAGGGGGCCTAGTTATTATGGAAGCTCACTGTTTAATGAATGATAAGTTTTTTGACAACTAATGAGTCACGGTAATAAAGATGCAACAACTATCATCTGAATTCCGTCAAAACAAAATTCTACCATTCATCAATTATATACTCTCTTTTACAACTTATCAAAAGGTGCTCACATCTTCCATAAAATTGAAGATTTCACAGGCAATCATGGACTGAGACAAATAGAACAGACAAAAACTCCAAGTTATTTTAGGTGGCGACCACACTGAAATTGTTAAATGTTCTTAAAATTTAATTGATTTTGAGTTTTTATCTTAAAAAATTTATAATGTCAAGTGACCTTTAGGTTTTGCTTCCAGTAAACATCAATTTTGTGTATATTTTAGGTGGTATTTTCACTAATTTCTAAAATTTTCCACTAGAAATCAACTAAGAGTTGAATAAAAAATTAATTGCTAAATGATTATTTAATTATTTATTTTGAAAATGATGCATATAACTTTGATAACTAAAAAATTAATGCAACAATTTCAAAATATAAGATTGTCATAAAAAAATTATAAAACAATATTACAACTATCTATTAACTAGAATCCCATTTGTGGTTTTTTTTTATCCATATTGTCTTATGCTAGCATGAAATATTATAATAAATAATATTGACAATTTTGAAATAAATGATATTGATAAATAATAATAATAATAATAATAATAATAATAATAATAATAATAAATGATTATTTAATTACTTATTTCAAAAATGATGTTTAAAAAATTGATAATCAGACAATTAAATAAAACCTTGTCATAAAAAATTAGAAAACAATATACATCTATTAACTAGAATTTCCTGTGTTTTTTTTTAAACATATTGTCTTATGCTAGCATGAGATATTATAATAAATAACATTTAATTATTTTAATATCATTAAATATTTTACTAATAATATGACAAATATTTGTGACCCCACTTACCAAAATTTCTAACTTAAAGCTAAAAGAAAAACTAGCTAGAATAGAGATTTAAGAGATTAATTTCACAAAAGGCTGTTAGGGATCGTCCAACATACCATGCTACTAAAGTAGAAACCAACTGTTGTAAAATAGAATGACAGCATCCGATAGAAATCAAATCGGCGTCCAAGTCGATAAACATCACGACTAAGTGTCTGCTCCCCATTTCCATTTGCAACCTTTGCTTCAAAAGATGATATTTGATTCATTCCCACATCACGCCCTTTGCCTACTTGGATATATTCATGATGTGTTATGTATCCCCCACGTAATGTTGAATTGTACCCTGAAGGGATAGACATGATTAACCTTACACATTATATATATACTAAAACTCAACCAAAAGTTATTATTCACAGAAACAGTATAATATCAATTTAACCAACCTTCTTTCCTATAGTGACATTTTTACCCTCTGCTTTTTCTTTTTCATTTAGTTCATTCCTTTTTGCTTTCTTTTCTTTTTTTTTTCTTCTTCTATCTTTCTACTTCTTGAGTTTACATCAGAAATAATTTTCACAAATAATTTCTTCAAAATAAAATTCAATGACTTGCTAAATTTTAGTTAAAATATTTTGGCCATAGTATATTAAAAGTTTTATTTTTTTATTTCTTTAGATGGATTCATTATTCACAAATATAAAAAGTATTATGATAAATTACATATATTTCAAATAATGAATAAAATTATATTTAAAAGTTTCACGACAATGAATATAATAATAAATATTAGTTGCTTTGTTTTCAAAATTAAATTTATCTCTATATGTCAAACATACAAATATGTACTATTTATATAAAAGTATACAAAATCTATTTTATTTTATGAAAATTGAACATCATGAAATTTTATTAAAAAATTAAATTAAATTAAACAGAAATTTATATGATCAAATTTCTATTATTTGAAAATTAATAATGATCATCTTATATAAATATAAAAATCAAAATATAATATCAATAAGCTTCATAAAATAAAATTTAGTTCAAATAAATGAAAAAAAAAAGAAAGAAAAATGATGTTGCACATGAATTTGGATGCATAATAACATATATGCATGTATTGATTTTTTTTCGGTTTTAATAGTGAATTCTTAAATCATAAATTTTAAAAAATGAGTTTAATTGGATTGAAATAATTGTAAATTCATGCAAATGAAATATTTAATAAATCAAAATAATATACTTTGTCAAATTTGCATGCAAGGTTTTGAATTGACAAATACAAATATAATATAAAATTAATCATATCATTATTAAATTATATCTTCATAAATTGATACATTTTTTTTATTCACTAAATACATACGTTAAATGAAATAAATGTACTAAAAATAAATGAAAACTTTACTTTTTAAAATTAACAATAATTAAAAACAATATTATAAGATATTATAAATCAAACATCTTATTTATGATTAATCAATTACTTTTTGTAGAGATTTGTAGAATATTATCTTTCCTAGTTTAGGTTGTTTTCTATTTAGATTATTACCATATTAGAATCATTCTTTGTGTATATATAGAATAGAATTGTATAGAGATAGTGTGAATGACAACAATAAACTACTTTCCTTCAAAAATCTTCACTTTTTTTTTTGAAAAAAATTGCCTATATCCGCAGCATCGCACGGGTAAAATTAGCTTGTTATAACTATTAGTCTGTAAGTATTAGATGAATTGAAACTTACCTGAAAATATATCCTCACTCAAATTTATTATTTTTGAAGCTTTGCTTATGCCACCTCTTGTTATGTGGAATATCCTATCAAATATATCAGGATGACCATAATGGAACCTCACCCTGTAAAATTCTATGAAACATTAAATAGTTTTTTAAATAATAAGATAAATAATTTAAGATCCATGCACCAAGGTCGCAATAATATAATTGCAATGTAACAAAATAATATATATTTGATAGTTGGACCCAAAGTTGAAAGCATAAAATGCAGTAATAGCTGAAAACAGCCAAGTGCCATGAACAACGACAGCGTTGCAAATAACTTCATATATTAATCCACAGAACTTTTTTTTTTTATTCATAGTTCCCTTAGGCATAATTAACTGAATGTTAATACAGAAAAGTGGCATCCCAATGTCTACATTGCACTCAGTTTCTTTTATAGAATTGTTCTTTTCCTTTTCAGGCTTTGCATGCTGTTCAAAAATTGATGATGGTATGAAGAGTGCCAAAGCAAAACAAGTAGTTCAACAGCAGGTAAATCACGTAAATCAACCCAAATGTCAAGTTTGAGTTGCAAGAGTCATGTGAACAAGCTAGTGGTACTATGAAGGATAATATAGCAAACAACCATTAATCATTTTTGTCTGTTATGAATTACTCCCAAAAAAGCAATGTCAAATGGATAAAAACATATATATATGCCTTCTATTAAATTATGTTCTTATTTTTCCATTTAATGATTGAACTATTTGAATTTTTTTTTTTTTTTCAGGCATGGAGATTTTCAAAACCGCAGCATCATTTGTCTGAGCAAATAATAAAAGAATTACATACTGAAAACAAACTAGGAAAATTTATGAAAAACACATCCAGATGCCAAATTCCCAATATTTCGGAAAAAGCAACTTCGAACTTCAAAGCAAACAAAGGGAAGCTTATAGTGCTAATATTTACTTCAAGAACAATTCTTTAGTAAAATATTGCCGCAAAGAATTTTTAGATTGTTAGTCTTCGAACAAAAATGCATCATGTACACAGAGGAAAAATTTTGATGAATTACACTTACATTGATGAATGAAAATAGTTTCACCATCTAAGTCAAAAAATATTTAAGTATTAATATCCACCATAACAAAAGCAAAATACTATAAACAGGTTAAAGATGTAAGTCTTACCCTTGGAACTTCATAGTTTGCAGTATAGAATATAAAATATACTCAACTCAAATCAAGCTCTGCGATGATTGAAGTTAACTTTAATGTTCACATATAATCCCAAGGACCAATTATTGAGAAAAACCTACTTTTTATGTTAACAATTATTTTGCACTACATAAGATATTGTGATATTTTGTCTAGAACATTTAAGACTATTTACCTTAACAGAAAACTAGAAATTACATTTGACTGACTGGGACATTCTTAATATTCAAATTCCTGCTGAGTTGTCAATACAAGCTACTCTAAACTTGCACAAGCCACTATCATGTCCAGAAGGATACTGCATTCTTGAGACTTGATTTTAGTGCATATTTGACACCATGACAAAACTCACAGGACAAAGTTTTCTCATATTTAAAGCTTTCATTTATTTTGAATTTCTGATTTTATTTGAGAACAAGGGACTGAGGAGTTTTAACGGCTTTACTAATTTAATTCAAATTCACATATCCTGGCTTGCAATAAAAGTTATTTTCAAGATTGAAAAATATCTGTCAAGATATTTTTGGGCATTACATGTTTCTCATTTGGTAAAACGATACTTGATTTCCCAAGAGCAATTTTTTATTTTCATTTTTCTCCCCTAAAGTGATAAACCATCTGCTTGTAGGACTTCACAATCATGTTTCGATATATGAAAATTATAATCAAGAAGAAACAATAGGAAAGAAACAGTAAAAAGAAATTCTAACAAGAGGAAGGATCAATCCAAATGTACATTCCAATCATTAGTGAGTTTACCTCAAAGGATTAGCCAAAATACGTTGGCCAATAGTTACAAAGCTGGTTTCTTGATTGGACATGAACCAAGCTAATGATGAAACACTGTGAAATGAAAAGAAAAGAAATAAGTGTGCATGCTAACTTCTAAGGGCCGGCATTATTTGGGTACTGCTTAAATCAATACATCAAATTCTCAGAACTTGGTTTCAAGTTCAACCTGGCTTTTCTCCAAAAAAAATAAAATAAATAATTCAATAATCAATAATGAGTTCTAAAGCCTGAAAGATTCAAAATATTCTTGTTAAATAATTGATAATTGATTTTTCAGAATGCAAATATAAATAGAGTTCCATTCAAAATATAAAAAATATGTAGGGGTGTTCGTTTTGTTTGTTGAAGGGGGCAGGAAGTAGCTATTTGCTACCTCAGTAGCTAAGTACACCCATTTGGTAGTATATAAAAATCAACTTTTATTATCTAAATGCATGCATTATACCTTCTAATATTTAATTAACTCCATTTGGACAATTTTCTTATCATACTGTGGTTGTTTTGGCAGTAAAACCCTCTAGTAATTCGACATAATAAATTGAGTAATGTCAAAAATAATATTCAACAAGATATCAGCTTACAGCGTTGACATATCAACTACCAATGAATCACTAACCACTCACTCAGGCAAATGCTTAGAATTTCGACCTATGTTTTTGTTATGGTTTATTTTGTTTTAAATGGATTAGCATGCTCATAAGTATGTTATTATATTATTTATTCTTAATAAGATGAGATTATACTTTATTTGAATTAACAATAGTTTACATTTTACAAGGCCTTATTTCATTTGTATATTTAGAATGGTTTGAAGTTTTTTTGTCTGATTTTTTTTTTTTCTCATAGGATCGAAGGACCAATTTTATGAGGCTTTACATGAAGAAAGTTCTGATGCTGAGGACATTCAAAGTTGTTTAAAAGCCTGATACTGAGCATATTCAATTTGTAAAATCTTAAGTTAAAAAAATCTTTTAACTACTGATCTAGAGTACTTTAACTGAATTACAACTTTAATAATATGTCAATAGAAGTTATCAAATAACTTCAAACTGAAGTGTTAAAAAGTTTAATTTTAAGTGCTGAATCACGTTATCTAGCAATAACTAGTCATAAAAGTGCAAAGTGTGAAAAAAAATACTTTCATTATTTCAAAAATAATGGTAGACTGACCTTCCAGTAAATATGTGCTCCCTTAGACCTAAAATTGTAGGTTTTCGTGGCCCACGACGATATTTAATAAATTCTTCCAACACATTTCTCATTTTGAAAGCTTCTTCAAAGTAATTATCCTGCAAACAAAATAAAGCCAAATGAATTTCTTTCTAGCACAATTTAAGAAGAAAAGGAAAAAGAAAAAGAGTGGAAGCTACCTGATTCATGTCTATAGTCTGAAGGGCTTCTCCACGAGTGAAAATAATGGCATGATTTTGATTTTCAGGTTTTCCTTCACCAATTTCAGTTGGTGGACCTGGGAGCTTGATTCGGTAAATTTCCTAGCCGTGTAAATACTCCATAATAAGATGAGGCTTTCGGATTTACACAAGTAATAGAAAGCAACTTGCAAATGATAGCAATCGACAGTCAACTAAATCACAATTTGTTTTCCTAAAATTTGGAGTTGCATCTGGGATAGAGTTAGAAAAGAAATTCCAATCAACTGACTGCCAAATGATCAAGATTCAGCCATTAATAATTTTTAGAGGCCAAGGGATTGTTGCAGATTGCTAACCCAAGTCTAAGCCTAAAGTACATTAGGATTCAAGATCAGTTAGAAATTACTATAATTTGGAGAGTTCATAAATACAATCAAATATAGTTCCCTATGGATCCTCATAACAATGTAACAAATTCTGGTATCTAACAAAATCTGGGTTTTGTTAAGGAAAGAAATATAGAGTTATGTATATACCCATGCTCCTAGGGATTTCCTCTATTAGACTAGGATTTGTTTTCCTAAATAGTATAGGGATTACTTGTATATATGTTCTTGTCATTGACTCAATATACAGAAATAGATGATTATTCATACGCGTTACAAGTTTAATGTAGATACTATCTACTTGAATATATCTTTAAATCTATTCAAGCTCGATGCAAACAAGTTGCAATTCAAGATCTCTTAATCATGGAATTGCAGAATGTACAAGGAACGAGGTTGTTGCCATAACCACTTATTTATAATTTCACAAATTTTCAACAAGTAAAGCATGATTAACCATGTCTCAGAATCCACTAGGTATCGAAATGTATATCCTATACCACTCACTGACATCTCTCTCAATTTTCTGTAGTTATTCCATCACTTCACTCCCAATAGAAAAGAGAATGTAATCAAGAAGGCAGAAAGCACAGATCAGGTTAATGAAATCACCACCTCAAAAAAAATCAATAAATAAATAAATCTGAATGGGAATTTCACAACACCTACAATCCCATAAAGAAACAACCTTCCATGACAGTAATGACAATGCACAATGAAAGAATATAGGACTACACCCTACATGCTCAATGATTTGCCAGTGCTTCTCATTTATTAGCTGATGCTCTTCTATAAATTAGATTTTAAATCACCTAAAACGGCCCCAGTCAATGGAGTAAAATAAAATAATAAACAACAATGCAGACATTTCAAAAAAGAAGTCTCCCTTAGAGCAGTTATTTATTCACCCCTCCAACAAAATAAGCAATAAAGGATAGGTAAACATCATTGTGCTTAACCTTACAAATAATAAAAAAAATCTACAAACCTGATTAAAAATCCAGTAAAAATCAAAGATAAATCAAGGTGTTAGCAGGAATATTGATTGACACACTTGGAAAATGTATTCTAATATAACCTTTTCTGGGCTTGTACTTCCAGGGAACATCATTTATAGTTATCAGCTTGAATAGTAGAGATCTACTTTGTTAATCTAATTTTAATTTGTTGCTCCAGTTGAGTTCAATGGCACAAGAGGATACCTTACCCTCCATGATATGATATCCCTCCTTTCTTAATAAAGTTTCTTTGCAGATAAGAATGATAAAGGGTAGTGCCAATTTGCCAGCCAAGTTCAGCAGCCTTTCAGAATTAGCTTATGCTTCCTTTTATATAAAAAAAATATATATTAAAAAAAAAGAAAAATGTTTCAACTAGCTTTTGGAAAGTAGAAAACCTTTTTGTTTCCAACAATTAGATGTTAGGCTCTGTTGGCAACAACTTTTAAGGTAGCATTTAACATTTTAGCTAAGATCAAGACACTGTCTTTGTTAATTATATTATTCGTAACATAATATTTATAATACCGTTTAGAGGTTGCGAGGGAGTATTTTATGAAACGTTACTTCTTATAACATTTAACGTTTAACAAAATTAATTGAACTTTTTTAAAATTTATTTTATATTTAATAGCTAATCGAACATCTATTTTTACTCAACAACTTCTACTTTAAACCACTATATAAACAACAGACTACAAATAGTTATCTAATAGCTAATAGGCTAGTAAAACAGCTACTATTGCCAAACGTGGCGTTAGAATCCTACAGCCCAAACAAGTTATTTCTTGTTTTTTAAAAAAATGAAAAGGGAAGGAAAGAAAAAACTTGATTCAATTAATGTATCTCTACTTCCTCATTTATAGAGACAAATAAATTGTAGATTTCAATTAGAAAGTAGGAAAAATGAATCACCCATAGCACTAACGATCTTGTGCATATTGCTCAACAAAATTCACACTCAAGAAGCAATTTAATATTTTTTTTTTTTTTAATTTTTCTTTTGCATTGTTCACACCAAAGATAGTGATCAAATTGATACATAAAACTAGAAGTTGCCTCCTAAAACTATTAAACTTTAACAGAAAAAATCTGAAGCAAACAAAATCCGCATGAAAGAGGAGTTAGTTTCCATACCTCATCGAATTTATCACATCCTTTGACCAGAACAGAGTAGTGAACCTTATCAGATTTTCCATTCACTGTCTCCTCTCTTTCGTCTATGTAAGCAACTCGTAGTGATGGATACCTAAAGCAAATTTACAAAATTAAAGACAACATCAACCTTCAGATTTGAGCAAAGAACTGCTTACACTAAAATGCAACAGTGATTTTAACTTACGTTAACATGAGATTAAGAATATTACTGTAACAACTTCGATCTCGAGCATCAGTAGATTTTTTCTGGGTCCCATAAACTTGACATGAAACAACATAGGTAAACTTCAAATCAGCCAGAGCTTGTGCATGATCAAGAAAAGTCTTCTGATGAAACTGATAGGTTCCACTTGATTCCTTAGTGTGGCTTGCTGCCAGCAAAAATACAATCTAGGTTATTATACAGAGAATGTAACATAGCCAAACCCCGGATAATCATAGTTGCATCAAAATATCTGCGCAAAATCACAAACCATTGTCGCCTGTGAATTCCAGGGAGCATTGAACTTCTAGAGCTTTCTTGTAGTACATCATTCCCCTCACTGATGGAAATAAATAGATAGATAATATTAGTTAAGTGAGATGCAGAACAAACATGAAACCAAGACAAGATAGGGCATAAATAACAACTACTCAAACCTGTTCTAGCAAGAGTCTGCCCCCTGAAGGATACCCACTGACGAAGACACTCTGCTTTCTCTTTGGCAGAGTAATCAAGTTCATTATCATTCATTCGTTCCTCAAAATTTTTCCATTCATCTGAAAGTTGGGGCTGTTAGTAAACTGAACCTAGGACAAAAATAAAAGAGCAATGATGCAGCAATGGATCTTTAACTTACCACGATATATTGTCTTCAGGTAGAACAACATTGTTATGCCATCCTCATTTTCCTTGTGAAGATCATCATCAGAATATAGAACATCCTCTTTGTAATATGGAGTCAAAACACTAGCCATATATCATAAAATGATTTAATGTCAGAAAAACAAAAATCGAAAAAAAAGTAACCATTTGTTTTCTGGCGAATGGACAATCTTTGTATGGAAGCATTGAATCCAATTAACATGTGTATATCACAAAGCAAATGGCTAATTGAAAACATAGCAGAACATAATTTTCACATATCATCTTTTCCCTGTTGAATATATTGCAGCCATAACCCACAATCAATGTTATCTATGTGTTATCTATTTCCATTTGACAATCCATAATCTTATCAACCTAAAAGAATGGTTTTGTAATCACTGACCTAAAGGAGAGCATGTCCCGAACTTTTGGAGCTGTTGGCATGTTCATAAATAAGGAATTTGCAAAGAAAGTGATACGACGGCGGGCATCCAAGTTTGAAGGTACATTTATAGCAGATTCTTTTGTCGTCAAAAGCAAATGAAGCCGAACAACCTTGGTGGAGATGTATATGAGATTAACATAGGATTTTTATACAAAATGGCAAGGTGATATCTACCATAATTAAGTATCAAGACTACCTTCTCCCTCCAAGATTTGTTTTGTGTAAGGCCAAAATTTATCTTTCCAAACCTCTGCTCTTTCTTGCTATTATGATCATCTATACTGGTAGGATGAGCTCTTTCTAGGATTCTGCAGCAACAGAAAACACAGAAAATTTAATTATGAAGGTTATTCTAGCAAGATACTGAAACCAATTTTCACATCCACAGTATATTTGAAATTTTTCAGAACTTACTCATGACCATGAATCATGATATCCTGAGTAATAATTTCTATAATATCCTGAAGAACATTTATTATTTGAGATCTGTACGCATCAGCATCTTCGTAACCAGATGAGTGATAAATCTGATAATGACCATGATGATAATAAGTTCATTGAATTATAATACAAGAAAAAGAAAAGGAAAAAAGGAACCACAAAGAAAGCACTCTACCAAAACTTTCAGAAACTTCTCTAACTTTTCACTGAGCATAGGCAAGCCACTCATCCGGAATTCATTCAAAAATCTATGTTGTTGTATGCTCATATCAACTTCATAACAAATCTGTCTTACAATCCTATTTAAGAAGAAAAGCAGAAAAAGCAAGCAAATACAGAAGGAACCATTATGAGGCTTCTATGGAGAGAAGAAATTTATGAAATCATTTTTTCTTTTTAATTTTTAACAATCAGGTATGCCCCGGTTTCATCGCAGGCTATTTATAGGTGTGAAGCTTATAAGATAAAGGCCCCATACTTCCTATCAGCATCATCTTCCAGAAGGCCATATATTATGTCTCTCAATGATTCGTAGGCCTCAGTTACTGCCGAGCGCATATAGTCATCCATCTTCTTATATAAGTCAGCATCTTCCTTTCCCTTGAAATCTTTTGCCATGTCCAATGCTATTGGAATCTAACATGTCAACCAAACAAGGAAATAAGTTATACATGACTTGTGTTGAGTAAAAAAATTAACATTAATAATGGGTTACAGTTTCAGTTTCACCTTGCTAGCAAGCAAAAAAGGAGGCCACTGGACAACAGACACATCACTTGAAGAATAAGGTACAAGAAGCAAGTCTCTTTCACTGCAAAGTAAGAACAAAAACAATTAGGAACAGGAAGTATGATAGATCATACATATTGAGGAAATTTTGTGCAAAGGTCTCAACTGGTTGCTGATTAAATCCTCAATTCTCATAGAATTGATGAACTCATTCCACACCAGAGAAAAGTTTGCAATATTTTTTCTTTCAATGGATGCATCCTGCCATCAAGAAATGTTACTTAGGCAACAAAACAAAAATATTCTAATCAAGTGCTATACAAAATAGACAAAGAAAAGTAAAAAAGTTTCCTGAATATATATATATATATATATATATATATATATATATATATAGCTGCCGCCAAGTATTTCCTATAAGTATCATCATTTGATGATGGCACAAGACGGCGACTGAAATATATATATATATATATATAATGTAGCTGTACCTGGAACATCTAATAAAACTAGAGAAAACAAAGATCAAACAGGTGTATCAGTTAGAATTGCTACTGCCAAGTATTTCCTATCAGTATCATCATTTGATGATGGCACAAGACAGAGACTGTATATATATATATATATATATATATATATATATAATGTAGCTGCACCTGGAACATCTAATAAAACTAGAGAAAACAAAGATCAAACAGGTTTATCAGTTAGAATTGCTACCGCCAAGTATTTCCTATCAGTATCATCATTTGATGAAGGGATAAGACGGCGACTGAAAGCTGAAGGCACAGATTCAAATCTAGACCGCAACATTCCAAGTGTTCGTATCTGGGCATTGCAAAAAAATTAGTGCTATTAGGACGACTGAAACCCTGATCAATGATATTTGTACAATATATTATAAATAAAACCTCAGGATAAATACAAGAAATTATATTCGCTATTTAATTGTAGGAGCAACAAAACAGCCAATTACCTCACCCAAATGGCTGAAGGCTCCATGAATCCCACCAAAAAGAGTAGAAAAGATGGAGTACCATATTTGTCCATCCATAAAATAAACCTAATACAAGAGATACTATCATAACCAAAGCATAAGTCAGAAAATTTTCAAATCTCACAATGTCATGCAGTATACTTACCAGCACAATTGGAGCCCATATAGCAATAACAACACCGATGTTATGTGTAACTATAGAAGTTTCAAAAGATAAGCTTGGTGCAGTTATAGACACAGCACAAAAGGAAAGAAAGTCACAAACATTAAATATTACCATTTGGAAAGAACTCATGCCATTGATAATTATCAATATGCATATCCATGATCAATTTTGTTGGTCCAACCAAAGGAAGTATCTAATGACAGAATATGTAAATTACTAGTTAATAACATATATATGAGAAATAGGACAAGAAAATAAGCATTCTACATGAAAATAAATACGAATCTAATGCATCCAAGGCATGGCTAAAATGAATTAAAGCTGTCCGTTTATTAGGAACCTATCAGAATTTACTAGTTTGTTTAAATATGTTTCCTGTTAAATTAGTGTGTGAATGCAGAGTTTCTATAAAAGTACGAGGGTACTTCCACATTGGATAAGTATAAATTGTGTACATCACTTATAATGGGAAAGGTGAACCAACCAAAATGGCTAAGGCCATTTTGTGTTAAAGGTAAGTTCAACTCATTATAAATTCAATTATTAAATGAATTGTTAATTGAATTTGACTAAGTGCTCCTAGGGCCCAGATTCTTAACTCGGTACTAGAACTTGGGACTTGAATCTGTATTGCATGAGGGAAGTTTCCATTTGAGTTGTACGTTGATGGACCCATGTTGGGCCACCTTATACTTGTCAAGTGACCTAATTGTCACTTGAGTGGGGAGTGTAGAAGTATGCAGCTAATCCCCCAGATAAATATAAATTGAGTAAATGCTAATAGGGAAGGTGAACCAATCAAAACGGCTTAGGCCATTTTGTGTTAAATGTAAGCCTAATAAAAGACTTGTTAATTGAATTTCACTAATTGCTCCTAGAGCCTATATTCTTAGCAGTTTCCAAAAAGATTTGAAAAGAAATACAACACAAATTTTACTCGAGACAGCAGCCAATTTGAATTTAATAATATACTTGAAGATAGATTGAATTGCATCAGTTGAGTGTTAGCAAAGTTCAGCACTCACACCTCTAATTTCCCATAGCAAGGTACTTATTTCTGAGGACAGAAGAGGATATATTTAGGAAACATGTAATATCACTTAGTGGCTTGGATATTATTCCTTCTAATGTTCCTTCAAGCATGAAGAAATCCTCAATTGCCCATTTTACCATAAATTCATAATTCAAACTTTATGCATAAAGCACCTATCAAGAAATGAGCTATTCCATAAGCCAATTTTCAATTTCTATGGCATAAAATGATACCTTCTTTATCAACTTCTGACTTGCATAAACTTGATTGAATTTGTTATAAATACCTAGAAATGTGCACTACAAAAATATTTGAAGTTTTGTGTAGAAATTGTTTTTGGTTTGTACCAATGCGTGCAGACATAATGCATCTGAAGTTTTGAACCCAGGTTAGCATTAGAGCTGCATGCTACAGGATATCAAAATAAGATAGATATTTGAGTTAAAACCTCCACATAGTAGCTAAATGCTAGCTTGCTGATTAGCAACATGATCCAAAACAATGTATACCTGAGCATGGGAAAATGGAAATAAGTTAGTGGAAGTAAAAATCTTGTGAGTATAGCAGGACCAATGCATTTCAAACGTCCCAATTTAGAAACATCAAATCATCCAAAAACTATCACCAAATCGAGCAACTCCCTTGTTGCATCCCCCCCAAAAAAAAAAAGGAAAAAAAGGAAAAGAACCAATAATAAAATAAAACGGAAACATAATTGCAAAAAAACAACAAAGCCTTAAATCCCAAACTAAAAACATCATTACAGACAAAAGCACTTATTTATCTTACTTCAAAAGTGAGAACATATCTTCATGCATGCCTCTTCCCACATATAGTTTTGGCTGCAGAATGGAAAATTGCACATAAAGAGATACCCAGGTCAAATTTTTCAAGAAGCAAATATCAGCACTAAAATTATCAACTGAACCAGAAAAATAGTTTGTCTAATCAGAAGTAGCAACATAAGTATGCTTGCCTGAGCCCACCACATAATGAATGTAATAATACGAAAATTTGAACGCTCCATTCTTCTCCGTAAAGGTGGAAGCACAAACAGTAGAGCAGCCAACAAATTGGGTAGCAAGTAAATTGCAACTGCATAATTATAAAATGACTGATTCTGCCAATCCCTAGCCCAATTGTTAAAGAATTTCACAAGGCCAGTTGGATTCTGCACAGAACTGGAATAACCAATTGGAAGAACTACAGCCCACGCAGCTGCTACTGCAAACTTCAGAAGATATCTCAGTATTTGTGTGGCTTTTAAGCTCCTCCAGGCATTAAAACTAAGAACTATATCCAGAGCAGCTGCAAGACAGATAACAAATAAGATGTAGTAACACCAAAACCAACTCAGTCAATCACCAAAACCAAATATAAATGGCTACGATGCTTGAAACTGTTGTTTACAGTTAAAACAAAAATACAAATAGCAGAAATTACTATAATTGCAAAGCTCTCATT
Organism: Jatropha podagrica; assembly: GCA_947857235.1. Lineage (NCBI taxonomy): Eukaryota > Viridiplantae > Streptophyta > Magnoliopsida > Malpighiales > Euphorbiaceae > Jatropha > Jatropha podagrica. Next base: position 17,730 of record CANUEP010021041.1, read on the forward strand.
GATCTAGTTGATGTCCAGATATTTGGGGGGGGTAAACTGAATTGAGTATAATGTATGGCTACGATAATGACATCGAGACACCGAACAATATATAAATTAAATAATTAAACAACAATGTTAAAAGTTTAGTTATTTCAGTTATTGCAGTTTCGTGGCTTTCAATTGGGATTTTCTTTAAGCCATATAACAGATCGGTGATTTTTCAATTTGGATTCATTCTGTAGTTGGGAAAAAAAGAAAAATAAAAAAGTAGTTTCTAAATACTAATCAAAAGAATGCCATAAATATGATCTCTTGAGTGTATACAATACTAACAAACAGATATGAAAGAAAAAGAAAATAAGAGGGATCGGATTCTTGGGACGTACAGCTGAATTCTAAATGGTTTCAAAACTAAACAAGCTGATAACAGATAACTGAACAGGCCAAGATGAATTAAACCAGAATTTCAGAGATACCTTGTAGAAAATTGAGAAAAGCAGAAGTGACAAAAATGCTCAAAACACTTCGGAACACATCCTCACTGAAAAAATCAGTAATTGACCCAGACGAATTCCATGCAATGATAACCATAGCCTGAAACAAAAGTCGGATAAAATTGATTTGCCTTGAGAATATTACTGACAAACAAATTCAAGTAACATTTAATTTACCTGGAAAGCCATTATAAAGAATATCCACATTCGGTCAAAACTTCTAAAGAGGTGCCAAAAGGTGCGGACTTCAACAAAATTTGTTTTAGGTTTCCTCTTACCACTATTGCCTTGGTTAGATCTCTGTAACAACTCACATTAAGGCAGAAACATTAAGAACTCTAACTATAGACAATGGGAGCAGATCAAACAAAGAAGAGTCTGGTCTGGTCTGAATTCAGGCCCAGCCCGGCATGCCCGTCTGCAGCTTCTCAATGTTATAAAATTACTGAAGTCTCAAGCAATCAATCATAAGAAAAAAAAAAATGACAACTATATTTGTCATCCACAACACACCAATTAGTAGACAAAGCCCTGTTTAGCTTGTTTTTCACAACGACTGATTAATGTATACCTTTTGAAGAATCAAACCAAACAAAAACCCCTTGACTTAAGAAAAATTTTCACCTTTTAAATTTTATTTCACAAGATCAAAATTGAAGGATAGAAGGTAACAATAACATTGGAGGAGATATAACAAAGATATATTAAAAAAATAAAAAGAAAGGACTTACAAAAGCATAAAACATCAAACGTTTACATTTTAGCAACTATAAATCATATATAGCATCACTGTATAATACTTTAGGCAAAAAAAAGTAACCAGCCCAAAAATCATTTGACCATTATACTGTAAAATCATGGATAAACAATAGTTGGAAAAAAGAATTTCCAATTTTTTGAGTCATAATCATCCATTTCCTTTCATAAAGATTACAAGGAATACATACAAAAACTTTAACCAGGAAGAGAGACGTACACAAACCTCATTTGTATGGAGCATGTCATCGGTATGAATAAAAAAATCTGCATTACGGTCCATTGGCCACCCCAGCCTAAAACATTTATCGGACCTGAAACACATAGAAAAAGTTCAGCTAGTGGTCTGATCCGAAGGAATACAGACAGAATTTACTGTTCAAGATTCTCACCAAAAGTACTCATTCAAGTCATCATAATTTCTCCATCTTGAATGACTTGCCTTGCCTCCTTTGTTTCTTTTAGATTCCTTTTTCACATGAAATAAGTTCATTTTTTCAAAATAAAAATGGAAAATAAAGATGTCGAACCTAAAAGTTTCACATCAAAGTGTTTTGAGGATAATAAGTAATTCGATGTGCTAGTAATAGAAAATCAAGTGTTTGTATAAGATGTAAATTTGCAAGCATTGTAGACCTCCAACAAATTTAGCTGTGGAAGTCAATAGGCTACTTATTTCTTTCAAAGCAAGTGGATACAAGGATAAGAAATCACCAAGAGCTATAAAAAAAATTTTTAATTGTATGTTCAATTACAATTGTACTTTATCTGTATTGTAAACTTGATTTCTAGGTCTCGAGTGGCACAAAGACCTAGTCTTGGAAGTCATGAACCCCTCTCTCACACAAAATTTCTTCTATAAGTCCATAGGAGACCTTTAGGTCCAAAAGTTTTTCCTTGTTAGAATCAATGTGTCAAGTTTGAGAATAAACACATCGAAACCAGTTAGCCCTGATGCTTTATTTTAGAGGCTTAGAATTCCATGTGTCAATTCTAGCTTTCAACACATCAAATCAATCTTTTATAAGTCCTGGCCTTGGATATTTGGAACCCTTTCTCTCACACAAAATTCCTTCTATAAGTCCATAGGAGATCTTTGGGTCCAAAAATTTTTCCTTGTTAGAATCAATGTGTCAAATTTGAGAATGAACATGTCAAACCAGTTAGCCCTGATAGGGGCTTAGGATTGAATGTGTAATTTCTAGGTTTCAACGCATCGAATTGAGAATCAACATGTCAAATCAATATTTCCAGAATACCATGATGACTAGCCGTGGGAGGTTGAATGGAAAAAATTAAATTTAATACATTCCAACAGCTCTAATTCAGTTAGAACTCACAAATATCCAAGTTAAGAACCTTAAAGAAGGTTACAGCAACCAATTTTTTACACTTAATTTAGAGCCCCAACTAGTTTTCAGCTACTTCTCTCTCTCAACTTTAATTGACCCCATTATTGCAAGTTAGATTGAAACTGAGTGTAGTATCTCAAGTTATAAGTTAATTAGAGAGTGTTTCCTGAGGTATTAATTGCATTTGGTTCTTTGTGCAATATTGTAAAAAATATTGCTAGAATTAGCAATTTGGGGTGAGTGTAATTTGTAAGGATTTGATCTTCACATCTTCACATTGAATAAGATCAAGTATGATGGATAGAAATTCAAGGAGGCCCTTAGGAGAGGATGCAGGCTTGTTAGAAGCCAAACATCTACAATTATTGTGTCTCTTTCTCTCTTTCCCTTGACCATTATTCAAGCAATATTAAGGTTTTCTTGAAATTCCTCATAAACTGAAAAATAACCCAACTCACCCTCCCTCTTGGGTTGCCACAAAGGACAACAGAAGAGATTACACAAGCAATATATTTTATTGAAGACGTTTTGATGAAGAAGAAACTGTATCACAAAGAACGGAACACAATACTCTGCAAGGACAAGGGTTCATCATAAAAGATTCCACAAACAACTCCAAATAGTAACATAAAAGCAACCTAAAAAGAAACACCTTGAATCCAGTCAGGTAATGCTTAAGAAAGATCCCTAAAAGCTTCAAAAGTATATGCCATACTGAAGTCAAAAGCACTAACCCTGTTCCCTAACTAATTAAAAAAAAACTTCTGAATTCGAAGATGCTAGAATTTAAAATTTACCTTGTGCAAAACCGTGTAAATTGGAGTTATAACATTTCTCAAAAAGGCTTCTTCATCAACAGCTGCAGTTTCATATGTGTCTCCACTAACAGGATGTACATTGCTATATAATATTCCAAAGACCTCATTTGCCATCTTGTAAATAAAGGAAAACAATCAGCATTAATAATTGACAATGTGAAACAAAAGAAGCTTAATGTATTGCATCCACGAGGCAGGATATGTATGAAATTTATTCTATTATAAGCTTGGAACAGTGCTTAGAGAGAATTTGACACTTCCATTTGTCGGAAAGATCCTTATTATAAAGTGAGTGTCAAACAATTCTGGAATTCACATAGAATAACTAAGAAAGAATTGAGCAAAATAATGAAAAGTGAAAAATGAGGAAGCACACATTCAACCTTGAAGCAAATGCGGCCAACATATTTGCTTTTCAATTTTCAACTTAAAATGTCTGGTTGATGGATTTAAAAAAAAAAAAGAGTCAATTCCAATAAGGGTACAAACATATTATAAATTATTTTGTTGCCAAATTGATGATAAGTTATCAAACTTAAAGAATAGAACAACAAAAATCATTTTGGTAAGTTTTTTAAATTTACAAGTTAATGATGTATCCTAGAAATTAAATTAGCATATATATGCATTTAATTTAAAATATGAAATTTGATTGAGCATTAATTCCATATTTTAGAAAAAACAATAAAATTTGTATAAATACAAAATTAAATTATAAAAATTTCAATCATTATCTAAAATATCTAAAAATTAAACAATATTTTTTTGTATTTAAAACCCTCTAATACTTTAAAAAAAATTAAAAATTCAATGAACAATATGGCCACTACAGTACATGGTATAGCAACAAGCTAAAAAGGTAACATTTGTAAACATTTTTTTGAATTCAAGAGAGTTGTGCTCATTACAAATATCAAATTTTGCTTTAAGCAGATTAATTTAAAACGAGAGTTTAAAGAAAAAGGAACAAGAGGAAGAAGGGAAAAAATCATTCTCAATTCGCAATTTTGTGCCTACACAAGAAATAACTAATTTTAGCCTATAGCACATCTAAATCCATTTCAAACATGTAATATCAACTTACAAAATGATAAAATAATGCACACGATGTATTTGGTTACCTACTATCATAGATTCAACCTTCTATAGGCATATATTTCAATTTAATAAATGGATTGCCTTGACTTGTCAAAGATTCCTCCTTAAAAACTGACGTACAAGCCAAAAAATTAAGCATTTCATGAGTGATAGTTGCAAATTGGAAAACAGTTAAGCCCTTTTTTAATTATTAATCCTTGAAACAATTGGCACAACGAATGAAATTAAAGGTACCAGGTCATGAATGGAAACAAATAACGTACAAAAGAAACACAACTCGCTATTTCTGGTATATTTGAATTACGTGTGAGTCTCCCATAATTCACAATCATTAAGCGTGAAAAGCAAATACAAAGAGAAAGATGCCCACATATAATCAAACCCAACATTAAAAGAAAGTAAAATAAAAACTTACATTATGGAATATATAGCAGATGCATTCTGGCATGAATCTTATATTTGAAGCTTCACCCCATATGAGAAGATAAAGTCCAATGTAGATAAGCTCTAATTGTTGTCTGTCAGAACCTTGAGGAAATCTGCCAAAGTAAAGCACCAGATAAGTTGTCATACCTGTTGTAATTCAAGAAACACTAATGTTGGCAAGATCACTTACCTAAGATTTGATTTACATCGCAAATAATCGCACCATGAACGATAATTCTTAAATATGTTATCCGTCAATTGCTCTATCGTACTACTATCAAGCTGCAATAAGTTCCTAATCAATTTTCAATGAACAATATACCAAGATACCCACATGCGCTACAGAGAAAATATTAGAATATCTTGAAACGAGGTAGAAAACAGCAATTTCCATTTAGGATTTTACCACAGAAAATAGCAGAATATCTTTGAAAAGGACTACAGAGAAAATAGTAGAATATCTTTGAGAAGAGCTAGAAAGCAGCAATTTTCATTTAAGATTTACCACAGAATAATTTTCATGACTCCTTTTCCTTGCATCAATATTGGCCAGTAGCAATATAAGATGCTCCCTCTGATTAGCAACATTTCCTCTCTTCGTTCCCCAAAATAACAAGAAAGACAATATCATGGAGTTAGAAAAACTGATATTTATTTCATTGGAATTCATATAATATCTGTGCAAGAAAGATTTATAATCGGATAAAAAACCTCAAATTCATAAAGTTGGCATGATGATATAAGGTTGTTGACATCACTTGTGTGGATGCTGAAGAGTAGTAATGAAATCTAAATTATATGCTCCAGTAGATATTTGATAAGACATACAAAATCACAGGAAACATGGTCTTTTTTTACAAATCTGAATTTCTTTAAGGGTTGACTCAGATCTTAATGTCCTCCATGATGGAAAACCCTCGATCTTAATTTGTTTCTATCTTTTCATTTACAAAGATATTACTGACACTGAAGATGTTGTCGCTCTATAGAAGACAACAGTTCACTTTTTTTTTTATTCATGCACAACCTCAAATGTGTTGATGCCTTTGGAAGCAATTAATCTGGCAGTGGCCTGGTAACATTAGATTTCTATGAGCATTCAAGAGAGATACACTGATTTCTGCGATAATTTCTACTTGTAGTCTGCCCAATGCCTTGTTAAGATTTACCTTACTTTTAAAAAAGGCCAACTATATAAATTCACCCGGTCCCTTTCACGAAAAATCTTGTGGCACCTTAGACTTTGCAAGAAATCTAGTATGCCCCTAAAATTATGAATTTTAGTAACACTGCATACTTTTCATGCTAGAAACAACAATATTTATGATGTAGTGACATTGCCACCCCCATGGTCTGAGCAACTTCTGTGCTTAGGATGCTGTAAAATTCAAGCCTTCATTTCCCTTCGGCTGCTTAAAGGTGAACTATTGAGTGCCTCGATAATTTAGTCTAGGAGTAAAGCTGAATCACCAACAAAAGACCCAAAGCCTATGACATGATAGATGTATGAAAAGGAACTGAAAAAATGAATTCAATGTGAAAATTACCTGAAAGCCAAAAACAGAAGAAAGCCAGTCAAGGATATCATTGACTGGTTTAACCCTTTCCTTAGGCAAGTCATGTGAGGCATCTCGTGCCAAGCTAATTTTTGGCATTGGAAGATTATCCACATTACGTATAGCACTAAGTGCAGCTTTGATCTACATGTTTAAGGAATAAAAGTAATAAACATGAGCAATTCTAAGCTTTTTCAGAATAAACGTAAGTAGCAAATAAGATACACTCCACATGCCCAACCTCAGGAAGTTCCATGATCGCAGGTTTTGCCCCAGCAGCATATAATGGAAGAATGTTGTAGTGTTCATATTGCTCCCTTAGCCTGTCAACATCCCGGGCATACCTTTGTGTCTGTAGTAAGAAAGATCAATTTAAGATGCTTTTAACTGCATTCCACGCAAAAAGGTTTTTTAAGACCTAGTTCCCAAATATCAAAGCTAGCAACTCCAACCTCATTATCAATTTTTGATGAAGGTACCACCGTTCTCAGCACATCATACAATACTGCTGCAATCTGAAGAATCTTAGCCATCTCTTCCCTACAACAGTTAGCCAAAAAAAAAAAGATTAAGGTCCCACATGTGCTTAGAAAAACTTGAATATTTGATCAATGTATAAAAAGGAAAACACGCCAATTAGAAATCAAGACTCACGGTTTTTTCTCATATTGGCCTTCTTTTATGTTTTCCACATAGAATTTCTGGTAAAACAGTTGAATTTCTTTTGGATCACTTCCTGCAAGTTGACGTTGTGTTTCTACTTCTTCCTACAGGAAAGAAAAACTGATCTAAATCATTTCTCACCTTGGCAAGTGTGAAATTTAATTTGGAGTTTATTCTAGATACTGGAATGTGAATATTCACTGAAAAATAATGAAAAATCAAAGGCCAAAAACTTCATGAAGTCCAGCATGTGTGATGTAATTCACAAATAGATACGATATCTGTTCTGATGCATGAGGAATACTAAGGACGAAGCTTATAATGTTATTATTTATCTGCAAGTTTGCAAGAAGATTTTGATATGATTCAGGTCTGAAGTTCTTCCCTCCCTAAGTTTGCCTGAAACTCAGCATCAAATCCGGACTGGAACAGTCCACAATTCACATTCCTGTCCCTTTCTCATTTATATGAGATTCTGAACCATTCCCCTTCACCTACACTGCTTGTCTGAACAATTTCCGACTCTATTATACCTTTCAAATAATAAAGCCTTAAATTGCAATATGCAAGCTATGACTTTGAACTATTATTTCCAACAAAAGAGGCAGATTGTAGCACATAAGTTTTACCCTCTCAAGCCTATGCAACAAATAAGTCTTGAACTGCCGAACACCACGTCCACTCGAGTTTGGATCCATTCTGTGAGCCTTCTCAAGAGCATGAAAGCGGCCTAATTAGACAACACATTAATGTAAGGGAAAAAGAGTAAGTGATAGGAACTTTTGCTATTCGATAAGACATGAAAAAGTCATCAGCAATTCCACAAAATCAATACAGAAATCAAGATGAACAGAGATCAAGTGCATCATGGAAAGCAGCAAGAATAATATCTCTATGGCAAACGCATTATCAGTCTTTGCTTTAAAATATCCCTATCCCACAACAAAGGATTCATGGTGAGAAAATCAAAATTGGCTGCAATAAAAAATGATGATTACTGAAAAAAATGTTATTTATAAACATTTTTTTCAAATTACTCTGTTCACTGTTAAGACAAATGTCTGAGAAAATCACAGAACATAGACTCCAAACACGTTTAGAACCACTATGTAAGGTCTTTTCTAGAACAAAAAGCTTAATAAAAAATAATAGAAGATAACCAATGCAACTCAATTTAATTGCATGAAATTCAAATGAAGAGAAGCTGAATTGCCTGACAGGATATCAAGTGAAAAGAGGAAAAGAAGAAGGCCAAGAAAATTTTAAAAAGAATGGAAAAGGAAAAGGAAAATCAGGAATATTATAACATCCAAGTTTCAAGGCTTCTTCTTATTTATCATCCATTTCATAGCATATTCCACATGAACACAAACAAATGGGAAGTTATTTGCTGAAATAAGCCACTCCTAGCTGATGCCCATAAAAAAGACCGAAAACTGAACTTTGACATAAATTACATAAAGCCATGTCTAATTCATATTAAAACATAAGAGCAGGCAAATAATTGCCCTTGAAAGTAGCCCAACTCATAAGCATCCTTTTCCTTCAAGACATCCAAATACGTAACACTACCATGGCTATAACCGAATTACAGGATAGCAAAAGTAATCTCAAATGCCCTATAATGTAGTCTCTTCTCTACTCTATAATGATTAGAAAGGTGAATTTGCTTATCTAAAACCGCCAACTTTTCATATTCATTCACATTCAACAACACTAGAAGTCCGAACTACTGCTAAATAAAAAAATTTGATGAGGAAACAGAGGAAAAGTAAAAGGCAAAAGAAGCTTACAGAGATAAGCAACTCTAGGATTTTCCTTCTCAACCTCATTGGCGACACGGAGAATGGGAGCAATAACAGACATAGAAGAAGGAACAAGCTCGCTATCCAAAGCAGAAGTATCTTCATCAGGCAAATTCACCATCATAGTCTGAGCCCGTGTCACCCTCCGGGAAAGTGAGCGAGGCGGGCCGCCCTCATTCTTCGTCCCGCTCGAACTGGCCATATCCAAGCCAGAACTACAGTTACGCTGCTTCCTCTGCTAATGGAAAATGAAGTAATGGTAATTATCCAAAGGTTTCGAATGCGATGTATGGGTATTGTTTTAGTATAATAAATTAGAGAAGAAGCCATTTTTCCTTTTGGAAAGGAAAGTGAGAGATGCTTTGGGTGTGGAGTGGGGAAAAGTGATTGCTCTTGTAACAAGAAAAGAATGATGTCTCTTTCTCTTTGATTTAAGTGGAAGAAGTGCTTTTGCTTTTCTATAAACAAATCAACAATCGAAAACTATTTCATTGCTTTTCAGTTTTGTTTGTGCTTGTGTTGCTTTGCTCTAGCTGCTACTTCCGCTTCTGCTTTTGTCTGTGTTCTGTGTAAAGTAACGGCCCTTGCTTCGTGGCTGAACAGAGCCGAAACTAGAAAAAGGAAAAGAGAAGCTTTTTCTTTGTTATTTTGACTGCCGCCCAATAATCCCAAGCACTAGACATGACCGGTTCCAAAACAGCCGCCAGTTTTGATTTTTCGATTTCAAAAAGGTAAAATTGAAATCGGGTTTTAAATGATTTTAAAACTGTCAATTCTAATTTGATTTTCATTTAAAATCAAAATTAGATAATTTTTTTTAACTTTTTAAGTATTTTAACTAAATAAGAAAATTAATAATTTATAACAGTATTAAATTAAAAAAGACTAAAAAAATTTTAAAACCGTTAGTTCTAGTTTGATTTCAATTTAGAATTGAAATTAGATACTTTTTTTTAACTTTTTAAGTTTTTTAGCTAAATAAGAAAATTTATAATTTATAATAGTATTAAATTAAAAAAAAGACTAAAAGAGTAAATTAATAATTTTAAAATTTATTAAAAAATTATAACTACACAAAAAATAATTTTAAAATTCTTTACTAGTGTTTAATTTCTATAAATTTAAATTGAGAGACATATCAAAAAATGAATTTGTACTTAATTTATAATTTTTTTTAAATTATATTGACTGTGTGTCATCTTAATTAAAATATAGAGGAATCGCAGTCTATATAATTCATTTACATTTATTTAAGAAAAAAATTAAATAACTCATTACATTAATCACTGTTATCACCAAATGTTTCCATTGATGATATATATATGCTTATATCGTATAAATTTTCCTTTTCCATTTCATTTTAAATATCTTGTTATTTGTGTTTTGCTTTTGTCCAATCATCAAGACAAGTTCGAGTCTCAACCAAATTAGGACTCATTCTTGATCTTGTTTCATCTAAAATATTTTCACCAGCGCTAAATGTTTGTTCAACCGCAACTATTAATATAAGAGTTGCTAAAATTTGTTTTGCAATTAGTGAAAGGATGGAAAAGTTTGTTGTATGTGTTTTCCATCACTCGAGAATAGAAAAATGTAGATTTATAAAATTATTTTCAGCAAACTCAAATGCAGTGGTTAGATAAATATCTATTTCAGAAGTAAATCCACCTCTTAGGTTTTTTTGCCCTTTGCAAAAATAAATATTGTCCTTTAGGAATTTCAGTGCTTTCATTAACTTCACTATTAAAATTAGATCGTTGGGAAATATGAGATGGTGGATCAATATCTATACTATAGAGCTTTCAAATTTTTCATATAATTTTCTTATTATTTTTTTAACATCAAAGCATATCTTTGAAACATCAACTTGAAGAGATGAACATTTATAGTATTCATCCAAATAATCATATAAACCATCTAATCTACATCTAGGATCAAAAAACACATTCAATACGATAAACATGTGGAATAGTCTCATAATAGTTGAACCATCTAGTTTGTATAATTTTAATTGGCAAATATAAGTCTATATCATTCTCATGCTCTTGAATAGTACCAACAATATCAAAAGATTTAATTAAAAATAAATGAAAAGTAGGATAATAAATATCAAAAAAACTATAAATAGCATCATTAAAAACTTTTAAAACCTCTAAAATCTTTTTACATATAACCCAATGATGGGATATAAAGTAACACTTAGAACATTATTTGAAATAAAAGTGCATAACAGGTCTTTATAAGAAAAAGATTCATAAAGTAGCTTATAGGTAGAATTTCAACGAGTAGGTACAATTTTTGAAAATTCTTTAAGTCACTTATTATTTGCGTTACAAAATTTAAACCATTCTTTCATTACTTATGGATGTGTCCACAAACAAGTAAGTGTTTTTTTAATAGGACATAAAAAATTTTCAAGAGATTTTAAAGCATCTTGAATACATAAATTTAGAACATGGCAAACACACCTTTGATGAAAAAATTTTTCACCTAAAGTAGGTTGACAAACTTTTTGCAAGTCATTAATAGAAGCAGTATTTGCACTAGCATTATCAAAAGAAATAGAAAAAATTTTAAAAACTAAATTATATTCCTCCAAAATACTATTTATCATTCCATAAATATTATCAACAGTATGTCTTTCATCAAAAACTCTAAATCCAATGATCCTTTTCTATATATTTCATGCATCATCAATTTAATGACCTGTAATGCCCATATAAGAATGTGTTTATCAATGATCACTCCATATATCACTACAAATTTAGCAACATATCCAACTATATTTGAAAATAAAACTTTTAATTCTTTTTTTTCTTTTTTATAAAAATTATGAATGGTTCGTGTAAAAGTAGTCCTAGAAATTCATTTAGTATTAGGATTAAGAGCATTCTGACAAAATTTAACAAAATTTATTTTTTGACCAAAACTAAAAGAAAGATGTTCAGTGAAAAAAACCTAGCTAATTCATCCATAAATTTTTTATCAGAATAATGGAATATTGCATTAGAGTTAAAAGTTGCATACTTAAAAATTTGTGTTTGAATTTTATCCAAACCCGCTTCACTAGAATGTTTACTTTTCAAATGCTTAGTAAAATCTCCGATATCCTCCTCCTTTTTTAAATGTGAATTTTTGTTGGCAATAGTTGCAAGTTACATTTATACTGTCATTCATAAGTTTTGTCTAGGTAAAATGCACCTTGAAAATATTGGATTTGAGCTTTAGCGCTGCTATCATTTGTTCATGTTGAATACTCTCTTGAGTTTCAATATTTGGATTTACATCAAAATCCAAAAAACTTGCATCAAAATGCTGATTTTGTGGAGTCACGTTCTGTAATACCCCGAAATTTTTATTTCAAAATTATTTTCCATTTAAATTTAATCGTTAAATTTTATAGCCAATAATATTACGCCACGTTATATTTATTGGGACCGAAAAATCATTTTTGGTTCGCTCTAAATTTTTTGATTAAAGA
>CANUEP010021098.1:0-12730 GCA_947857235.1 Jatropha podagrica
GGAGTTTTGGGGGTTTGGAGAAAATTGGGAGTGTGTATATTTTCTTTGTGTGGCAAGTAAATTTTTAGTGGAACTCTTGCGAAATTTTCGTAGGAATTTCTTTAACATTATTTCTATATATAACAAAAAAAAAAAAAAAAACACAAAACAAAATGTAAATTACTTGCCTCATTCTGGAAATTTAACCACTCTTAATTTGTGATCTAGCTTTAATAAGTGACATAAGACGGTACTCCGGCACCGATTGTGGCAACCGTCGTTTGGTTCTTCTGGATTAGGCGGCGGGTGTTACAAGCACCATGATCAGTCGAACCAATAGGAAAAGTAGCAGCAGGTATCAAAGGAGGAATGGGTGGTCGTAGATAATCCCATTAAAATCCAACTATCTAAGCATGTAATTAATAGCACAATATATCACACTACTATACACCCTAATAAAATAGCTTCAAAATAAATTGCACAATGAAAAGCTATAAAATAGACAAATAAGGAGATTCACCAATTTAACGAGGTTCGGCCAATTTTGTCTACGTCCTCGAACACTACTCAATTTGATATTTCTCTAATTTAAAAATATTGCAAATAGAGAAAAGAGACAATTAAGCCAATTGATAGGTTATTGTTGTTCTTCAATTTTTGGGATATCAAACATAGGAGGGGGTGGCTTGCTTTTATAGCCAAAGCCCACCCCTTTAGTTGCTCAAATTCCCGATGTGGGAATTGAGCCACTGAAGTCAACAAGGAGGGTGTTGTGGTGTGAAGTAGATGAGCGAGGGAATAAAAAAAAAAATTATCGACAAAGGAAAAGAAAGAAAATAAAACAAATCATTGAAAAAAAAAAAAAAAAACAAACTGCCCCAAGTTAAATGTCCGAGCTAAAAAATGTGACACAGTAATATTTTAAAAAATATTTGTTTAGGTTCAATTTAAAATTAATTCGATTCAATTTAATAGTTGGTCCAATTTTTAATTGATTTAATGGTTTCTCAATTAATTTTAGGATAAATCAAAATAATTTTCGATCTTAATAAATATCACGTGGCATAATATTATTTGTTAATAATTTATGATTAAATTTTAATGAAAATATTTTCAAAATAAAAATTTCGGAATATTGCAAATCCCAACTCTTTACTCTTTGCTTTTTTCTTCTATTAATTTTATTTTTTCTTTTATAAAAAAAATAAGTAAAACAAGTTTTTTTCGGAAAAAAATTTAATTTCTTCTTAAATTTTATTAGTCATAGAATACTATTAAATGATATTAATAATTTTAATTAATTATTGAAAAACAAAAGAAATAAGAAATTTTTAGGAAAAAACATTAATAATGTTATAAATTTTGTTAGATGCATGAAAATACTTTCTGCCTCCATAAATACAAATTGTTTAAAATTATTACACATGATTAATTAATTTTAATAAAATATCTTTCATTTCACATTATTACAAATTTTATTTAATATAAATATGAGTAAAATTGAAGAATACTTCCTTTACTAATTACTCATATATATATTCTCATATATGTATGTACATTTATTCTCCAAAGAATTATTTTAAAATGATTTTATATTTTTAGACAAATAATTGAGAGTTAGCTGATTTTAATTTTTAGTTAATCGAATTAAATTTATTTAATCAAATCAGATGAATGAATTCAGTGTAATTCAATTATTCAATTGAAACCATAGTCTATGGAATTATTCATTAATAATTGAGGGTTGGTTGATTTTGTTCTTCAATGGAATCTTAGTAACTGGAGGATAGAGATTTTTTATGCTTGATTTTTTATCATACGAGGGAGCTTGTAATGAGTGGTTAACTTATTTTTCTTTTATCTTCTCATAATAATCTATATCTATATAATATATAAAATAAGAATAGTTTATCTTATTAAAAGCTAAGTGTAAATAGTACAATTTGCAGCTAAATAGCATTTTAGATCTCTATAACAAATATTAGAAGTATAAATGGGAAATGAAAAAATAAAATTCCAAGCAAGTAATTTATTGGCCGTGTATATCAATGTGTCTTTCATTACCTGAGATGGATATTTAAAAATAGATATTAAGTAATTAATTTATTTAGAAATTGAGTCATTTTACTCAATGGGGCAATGATGGATAGTATTAAAAAAAATAAAAAATCATATCACATATTCCATTTAATTTGATCCAATTTAAAATTAATTTTATTTCAATTTATCATAAAAAACAATTTTGTTTTGTTTTACTCAACTTTCAAAATTCTAAATTAAGTTGTTAGATTGATTTTTTTTTTTTTTTTTTTTCTAAAAATTAAGTTTATTGATAACTGAACTTATCAATATGTAGCCTATAGCTAACTTCCTCCCGTTTCAATATATTTATTGTAGTTTTCATAAAAAAAATATCCTTTTGATAGGAAATAGTTTTAGAGTGTGACAAAGACGAATGACTTACCAATACTACTGAAATATATTTTTAGTTGTAATGAAAGTATTTCTGATCATTTTTTAATGTAAAAGAAAAAAAACACTTTATTTTTTATTGGTAATAAAAAATTTTAATTGATTGATTTGGTATATGTAGTAGTTTTATATACCAAGAGTTAGATTGTATAGGTACGTGACATGAGATACAAAAAAATAAGAGATATGATAATTTTTTTAAAAAAATAGGACTTTCATATGCTTATGAACACTAGATTAAATAAGTGTAATATATTAACATTTCAAATAAATAAAGAATCATTTATAATAAATCATAAACCAAAAATAAAAATATTTAGTTTCTTATTTCTATATAATTAATTAAATTCTCAAAATTAGCATCGCTCTTAAAAAATACATTAATATTATTTGTGCATTTTTTATGCAAGTCAGACCATGCATGACTTTTTTATACTATATACTTTGGTAACAAGTTTCTCAGAATACTTAAGAAGACACATCTTAATATCAAAGTTTTTTCAACATATCTCATGAGATAAAATTTTATAATGCATTCACGATCATTTAATATACAATTTTATTATTTTTAAATGATATCATAAAAGATTATTTCATCCTTTAATTATTACTCTGCGCATCATGCGGGTTCTAATACTATTGTGTGCGTGTATATATATGATCTTTTTATCAATGGATTATATTTTTTTAAATAACATAATTCACCGTAGTACAATTCACATAATAAAATCGTAATTTTAAAATTTTTATTACTTAGCCACCAATAAATTTCCTTTTTACTTAATATATTTTCAGTCTTCAAATAGTCATCAATCGTTTGATTTATTTGTCTTAATTGACTCTTAGTCCTTAATAATTATAAAAGGTATATTTCTAGTTTTAATTACTTAAACCTTAATTCTTAAGCTTTTAATTTAAACTAAAACTACATCATAAGTTCCTCCATTTATAATTTACTATGCTTGTTATATATTTATTTTTTTATCTATATAATATTAAAGTATATATTTTATTTAGATTAAAATAAAAATAGGCGGTTAATTTATATCACATTTTGACGTACAAATTATAATATTTTTTATATACTCAATTTTGTTGCCATATAATCAAGCAGTCTCAGAATAAAGTTTAATTTATCCCTAAATCTAATCATTTAGTCGCTAATTTATAAATGAGATTTTTCAAATTATAATAAGTACCAAAAAGAAAATTAAATCATTATTCAATCTTCAATTTTTACCTTTAACTTTAAATTAATATTTATATACAAATATAATAAAAAATAATAATAAATTACTTTTTACTGGTAGGTTAAAGCCAGTAAAAAGTAAAGATATGATATGATAATTTAAATTAATAATAGAAGTCACTTTGACTATGATAGCAGTATTATTTATGTTGTGAAATATAGACACATGCACACAAATTTTTGAAATTTCAAAAATTGATCCAAACACAACTATATAGTCTTAATTTTTTTTCAATTTTCTGAACGCCATCTTCTTTTAAATAAAAAAAATTTAGTATATAAAAGAAAAAAAATCAAGAAAATATAAAATGTTTAATCATAAATAGACCGTATATTTATTGATAGAAAATTTAAATTTTTTATTAAATTAAAATGATAATAGTTATAAATTATTTAGCAACGAAAAAAAAAATAAAAAATTATTATTAAAAATAAAACTCTTTCAAAACTCACTAAATAAAAAAATATTTCAATGTATATAGATATATAAATTTATCAATAAAATATTACATATATATTTTTAAATTAAAATTTTTAACTGTTTATCATCTCAGATTTAATTATATAAATTCTATTTAAAAATTTATTTTTTAAAAAATATATCCAATCAAATCTTACAAACATAACAGTATACTTTTTTTTCTTCTTCTTTTTATCTCCCCTACATAAAAAATTATATATATTATATTTAAAAATTTATTTTTAAAAAATACATCTAATCAAAGAAATAAAAGAATCATAAAAATATTTTTAAATATATCATTATTATATATATTTATTAAAAAATAAATTTAGCATGGAGAAAACTTAAATTTTTAATTGCTTAATTATCTACATATATTTATTTAAAAAATAATTTCTTTTAATTCATTATGAGGTCTAATGGACTAAGATAACACTATAGATTATTAATAAGGAATAATCTTTCACTCACTCTTCATCTAGGTGAAAAGACATTATTTTTTAAGGATTCTAGGTCGTGCAACACATTCCTCTCAGTCTCGATCGGTCAGTTCAATCAAGGGCCCATTACCTGGGCTGAAATCCATAGGTATGCCTTCGTACCTCGTTTGTATAAGGATCAGGGTGTACGAAGTTGTACCATCGATTAGGATGGTAGGGTTCTAAGGATGTCACTCTTTAGAGTGGGCTTACTAGTTTACCGAATGATTCTAGGCTTTAGTTTGAAAGCTAGTTTTGTTATTTTGCCAGATGAACTAAGCTTAGTTTGCTGGATGGACCGAGCTTGATAGTTGATAGAGTGCCAAATGGATTGGACTTGAATTGATAAATTCTAAGTTTGAAGAATTATACCCTCGTGCTTGTGATGCATTTGGATTAGAGCTCAACGATGATTTGTCGACCAAAGACATCGAGTCTTCCTTCAAATATAAGCTAAGGTAGGGCACGAGGACCTATATTATAGTCTTATAATATTGGTAAATGATGAATTATTAATTATTCACTAGATTTAATTAATAATAAATCAATTAACTAGTAGCTTTGACTTAAGGAAGATGAGTAAGTCGGGCTTTAAACTCACTAGAATCTTGTGTGCCAAGTCGGGCTTTAAACTCAACTAAGGAAGATGAGCAAAGTTAGACTTTGTGGTTGTTGAATGGTAAAAGTGAGAGTGAGGGTCATAGATACTTGAGAAGTGCTTGATCATGTAATAAGAGGTGTTTGATTGAGGGGAGAATAGTGATATTTATAGGCAAAGGGGGTGGCTGAGCTGGCCTAATCAACGCTGGCCACCTCCTTTTCAGTGTAGGTGATGTCTTGACTAGCACTGCTGCTAGGGTGACCCGTGCCGATCTTGGTTGATTACCAAAATGCTCCTGTCCTTTGACTTTTGGGTTTTCGAGCTTTCAAGAGTCTATTTGAGACCCAAACAATGTCTGATCGAGTTGATTCTCATGCTGTTGGAATCACAGCAGAATTTCTTAAAGCTTGGTGCTGAAATCATGATAAACAGTTTGCCCCCTTTAAGAGATTTGAGTTGATCAAGGATCGATCTATTGAACTCTAATTTTAGAACTTTTAAAAGTAAATTTAATCTAAAAGCCATACCTGAAGGCCCGTTGCGATGGTTGGAACCTCCTGTACGAATGTCACCTGATTTTGAGAAAATTTTGGTATTGTCTGTCTCGTTTTCTAGGGCCTTTCTGTAGTTGGATGTCCGATCAGAATGTATGACTGAATATGAAATTCTATCACAGATGTTTTGACTATGACCACTTATTGATAGGAGTTTGGATGAGTATAAAAGTCTGTTCTTTCGAGCAGGGGCAAGGCCGTCCTCCCTATTTCCTATAAATAGGGGAGGGGGTGACCTCATTTGATCACACGCTCTCATTTTTGCTTATTTGCTTTTTTTTGGTAGCTTGATCTTTCACTCAAGTCTTATCACCATGAGTTCTCAATCACCAAACACTTCATATTCCCCACTTAGTGAGTTTGGAAGAAGTGAAAATATGTCCTTGCCTTTGCCAGGGACCTTTATTACCGCCGAAACTTCCACTACTGGCCTTGTCTCTCCTTCAACTTAAGGGGCTTCTTTAGTTAGTCAATCTCCTATTTGCCTTATGCCAGGATTTCAAAATAAAGTTACCTTCATCACTCATGAGGGCACGAGGACCTTTCAGGTTTTGATGACTATTCCCCAAGTGTGGCCTGACTTTCCTATGGGTCAGTCAGCAGTTTTATTTTTTTAGATTAATATTCTCTCTTGTTAGTTTTGAAAGGACTGCCCACTAACCTGATTAGTCTTCTTTATTTTGTAGGCTCCCCCTCGTTGGAACAAGGAGATATCTATTACCATGGTTGTCTCCAAGTTGCACTATCTGAGTCACTCACTCAGGAGAGCTACATCAATAAGGAATTAAAGGAGGTAAAGGCAAAGAGAGCGAGAAAGCGCCATTAACCCTTCCCTTTTCATTTTTTAAGTGCTGGCTAGTTTAGGCACCAAACGTTTTTCATTGTAGGATCTGCTACCCCTTTCTTTTATGGAATCTCCTGTTTTATTTATGCATGTTTGCCCTGCTTATTATATGTATTTTCACTGGATGTTTAAATTTGTGACTGCATTACTTGCCTGAACATTACATTAACTGCTTGTTCTGGATTTGTTATGGCATTACCCTATTTATTAATGATTTTGGCATTGGTCGCCCTATTATGGAGTCTAGTGGCATTGATTGCCCTGCTTGTGAATGATTTTAGCGCTGGTCACCCTGTTATGGAGTTTGATGACACTAATTACCCTATTTTTGAGTCCGGTTGCACTATTGTGGGTCTATGCATTAGCATTGATTGCCCTATTTATGAATGATTTGGGCATTGGTCCTCCTGTTATGGAGCTTAGTGGCATTCATTGCCATGGTCTTATGATTGTCTTGGAACTGATCACCTTATTTGTGTGTTTCTTGGCTTGTGAATGATTTTAGTGCTGGTCACGTTGTTATGGAGTTTGATGACACTATTGAGTCCGGTTGCACTAGTTGCACTATTCTGGGTCTATGCATTAGCATTGATTGCCCTGTTTATGATTGATTTGGGCATTGGTCCTCCTGTTATGGAGCCTAGTGGCATTCATTGCCCTGGTCTTATGATTGTCTTGGAACTGATCGCCCTATTTGTGTGTTTCTTGGCGTTGATTGCCCTATTTGCTGGATTGGCGTCAGTCACCTTGTTTGCGTACCTTGGCGTTGGTTGCCCAATTATGGAGTCTGATGGCACTTATTGCCCTAGTCTTGTGATTGTCTTGGGCATTGATCGCCCTATTTGTGTGTGTCCTGTTGCTGATCGCTCTGTTTACTGGATTGGCACTTGTCCCCCTGTTTACATCCCTTAGCGTTGGTTGCCCTGTTTTGTGTTAGCATTGGCTGCTTTGTTTGGGATTATTTTGGCATTGATCTCATTTTATGTATTACTTGGCGCTGATCATCCTGTTTGCTGGATTGCTTGGCATTAATCACCCTGTCTTTGTCTGGCTTGGCCCTCATCGCCCTGTTTTTATTTAGCTTAACATTGATTGCCCTATTTTTGTCTGGCTTGATGCTGATCGCCCTAGTTTTTATCTAGCATGGCCCTGATCACCTTGTTATCTTGTGTTTTGATATGAAAATCGTGGTTAGTTAAACAGAATAGTATGCATGATGCATGACATGCCACTTTTGATGGTCCGACTCAATTTTTGAGAGAATGTCTATGGGAAACTCAGGCCCGATATGCTGATATTCCTCTAGAAAGATGATTTTCGATCTTAATTTCTTCTCTCTTTATTTTTTTTATTATTAGGGGATAAATCGACATCTTAATGTCTAGGATTGGCACTAGTGACCTCCAAAATGGTGCTATTTGGGCACTTTGCATAGGCCAAATTGGTGTTGTTTTGGGGCTAATTGGTGCCTATTTAGGCCTAATTGGTGCCAGGGCATTCTAGGAGTGTAAGTTGAAAGCTTATAAATACCTCATTTATGGCTTCAAAACATTGTCATTTTGCGCCTTAAGGCCCAAAATTTTCGATTTTCCACATAATCTGCCCAAAAATGGAGCCATTCATCAATTATGGCATGTAAATGTGGACCAAGAGGCTGACAAAGGTTGAAAAGATTAATTTAAGCTGCTATGGTACTGCTTCTTTAGTGAGTTTGAGAGGCTTGTTGATTGACTGGGCTTTTTTGGATGCATGTCTACATTTATAGGATCCATAGGCTCATGTGTTTCAATTTGGTACACATTTTGAGTAGATGTGTCCAACATATAAGGAGTTTACCACTTTATTGGGCTGTTAGTGTAAGAGGGCTCCAATGGCTACACCGACTGGGATTTGGTTTTTCAGGAGCTAGTCCGATCCTGCTTTAGGTAAGCATTCTCAAACTAACTTATGCTATGCCTAGATATGGTGCTTTTTGAGAAAAGGCTTAGGTTTAGGTTGCATATGAATGCCTATATTAGGATTTGAATAGTGGAGTAATGTTGGGTCTTCCATGCTTTGAAAAAAGGCTTGAATTATTTTGGTTCTGGTACCACTGCATTTTTTTGGATAATGGGTATCACATGTAAATGCCAGTTTCTTTTCTGTGTCATAGTGCATTGTTTGATTTTGTAGGTCTGATTGAGAGATCATCTGAGGGTAGTGGAGCCACCAGATTGTTATCATATGAGCCATCATAGAACTGATCTAGACGAGTCGCAGTGAGACTCAAATCAGAGGATGAGTGATTGCAATGGTTGTTGGCGCTTCTAGATAAGTTTTTGTGGAGGCGTGACTAGTATGAGATTAGCCGATTTCTCATTTGATCAGTTGGATACCAGATGGCTTATTTGCTTGGCATGGATAACATCACATTTTGTCTTTGTTCTAGGTTGATAAGATAGATGGGGCACGTTCAGGGGTTGTCATCAGTTGGAGCTCTTTTTTAGGATATACTGATTTCTCCTCGGATTATTGTGGCTATACTAGGTAGCTAGTCAAGAGGGGCTGATGTGGTTGAGGTTGGAGTTTTTAGGGGTAAGATGCTGCTTATGAGGCTTGGTGGGTTGTTAAGCATGGTGACTGGGAGAGAGAGCGTAGAGCGACTCTGACTTAGGAGATGGATGCTAAACTCAGGGCAGTGATCGAGGTGACCTTAGACTCTACTAGACGGGTTGACTTAGAGCATTTTGATGACTCTAGCGAGATGCCTCCGAGGCGGTGCAGACGATTTGCCTAGTCCCTCAGTGCATGCCGACATTTTGCTGATAGTGTAGGATTTTTATTTTTTGTAAGGGGTTTGAGATAGGATACTGACCCATGATATAAGAGGATTCAATTGTCACACTTTTATTTTTTGATATTCTGAATAGTGCATACTTAGATTACTAACATAGATAAACAGAAGACGGAGATAAATGCCTGAGTGATAGGGCTTTTGTGATTGTCCTTTTACATAGCTTGTACTGATTTGAGATATGTCAAAAGGGAATCATTTTGACACTTTTAAGAAGAAAATTCAGTTTTATCCCCTATGAGATTGCCACTTATAGGCCTTAATTTTCATTTAAGCCACCCTTTCGGGTTTTTAACCTAGCAGGCTGCCCTAACTTTTGCCTAAGGTGCCCTTCGAGTTTTCAACTTAGCCTGCTTTGTTTCGATTTTTTGGTAATTAGCACAAAAAATCTGAAATCTTCATGAAGAGAGGGGCAAAAATGTATTTTTATTATTGTTCTAAACCTTTACATAAATCTGGAATTTATGACATTTTTTAACAAATTTAACGCTATTTGATTGCATGGTAAGCCAATAATAACCCTGATTGGTGATCTTATAGGCTAGGGCCATTCCATTCATTTGAGGGCCTTCCTCTCTGCCATGCACCCACTCCATAATCTATTGAACTTCTTCGGTTACGCACCTGAGATGTGCCTAATTCCATGTTCGTTTGTACAAAATATCATCCTTGCAGAGTTAACTTTTTGACAATTCCTAGAGGGTCCTTTTGTCGGATTTAGAGGCACTTTCAGGGTATTCTTCCTTTTCCAACTAGGTATGAATATCACAGTACCAAGGCTTACCATTGGCGAGCTGGAGATTATAACAATAGGCTGGCTGTTGATGAATATGAATATTTGGGGGCTTGATGACCATGTCAGGGCTGACATCAACCACGGAAGCAAGAGTTGTCAGTGCATCGGCAAA
The DNA here is from genome assembly GCA_947857235.1 of Jatropha podagrica. Classification (NCBI taxonomy): domain Eukaryota; kingdom Viridiplantae; phylum Streptophyta; class Magnoliopsida; order Malpighiales; family Euphorbiaceae; genus Jatropha; species Jatropha podagrica. The sequence goes on from CANUEP010021098.1 coordinate 10,383, forward strand.
CTGATTCTTAGCCTAGAGTAAGTGGTGGAATGAGGGTGCTACAATTATTAAATAAGAAATGAAGAGATTATAAATTTGATTTAAAGGCCAAACATTATGATATTGCTAAGGCTAAAGAGAAAATTATTGTAAATGTTCCTCAAGGAGTTGAGCTTAGTTAATAGCATATCTTAGTTAATGGATGGCATACTATGGAAAGCTAGGTTAGAATTTATATTTTATTTTTACATTTATAGTAGAATATTTTATAACAAAATGAAATTTGTTTGTTGTAGAAAATGAGTGAAACAAATACTTCTAATGCAAAAACAAAAAAAAAAGAAGAAGGAGAACACACATGTTGCAAGAAGGAAAAGTTATGGTCAATTCAGAAAACAAATGGTAGAAAATTACATACGTTGCCAAAATTCAAACTTATAATAATTTTACCTAATTATTTATAATATCAATTTGTATATTTAGGATTTCAAGGAAAAGACAAATGGAAAACCTCAAATTAATTAACGAGAAAGGATGGCACATTTGTGGATGATAATGAGAAAAAGTTTATGGTAATTTTGTATAAGATTTATTTTTGTAAGCAAATCAAATTAAACTAACAATATTATTCTATTATTGTGATAATTTTTTTAACTTTTAAGAGAAAGCTTTGGCACTACAAGCTGAACGTAATGTAGATGCTAATACTGATTTGATAATGATAAATGAGCAAATATTTCAAGAATTAATGGGTCCAGAACATAACTGTCGAGTGCGAGGTTTGAGATTAGGACCTATAATTAGAAATTTTAGAGCAACCTCATATGATGTTGGAGCAAGATGGAGAGAATCTACAACTGCAAGCTAAGCATAAGGAATTGTGATGCTTAAGGCACAACTACAAATAGTTACAACAAAATATGATCAAGTCAGGAAACAATATAGTCAATTTTTTGGAGCAGTGGAAGCCTTAATCGCTTTTATTAGCAAAAAATATCCTAAAGACCAATTGCCTATAAAGCTTAATAACTATAAGGTAATTACTTTAAAAATTTAGTAATATTCCATTAAATTTTTTGTTTAGTTCTTTTTTCATTGAATTGTTTGAATGTATTTTAGTGAATAGTTTATTTTCCCAATTATATAACTTTGAGTGGCTAATACTTATGAAGGAATATGTGAGAGTTTAACTTTTAACTTGCATGTTATTAGACGCGCTAAATATAGAATAATATTAAAATATTATATTTATTTTTATACTTGAGATGCTGATTGAAATATCATTTTTAGTTCAATAATTTTTGCATATTATTCTTAGGCACAACTGAATATTTCTTATGTTTTTTTTTTTCTACAATTCTATTAGGTTGATGATGAAGATAGTGGTGATTAAGACGAACCTTCTCCTAACAATCAATGATCAAATTCCAACTACAATCCTAATAGCAATTGAAGTTTGTGTTGATAATTCATCTCTTTAGTTTATTTTTAAATTTAAAGAATATTCAAGTTATATAGGATTTTAAAAGATAGAGTGTTTTCACACATTTTAGAATTATTTTTGCAAATTATTTAAACAATCATATTTTATTACATTTGGTTTTTAGTCAATAAAATATTATTATATTAGCTTATCTTTTTTGCGTTACTTCATTTATATGTATATATTTTTAAATTTTATGAATTACAGTTATCATGGACAACTTAGGTGATCACTTTCAAATAAATAAATTTGGAAGATTACATGTGAAAATGCCTAGAGGCATTTGTAAAACCTCACAACCAATTTAAGCTAATCATAAAAATAAAGAGGTGCAAAAATAAAGAGGTGGTTGACATTGCCCCTATAAATAACTATAAACGGTTTATAATATTAGCGTCAAATAATAAAGTGGTGGTTTGCATTGCCTCTACAAATAACTATCAATGCTTTAAAAATTTGGCGCCAAAAAATAGAAAGGCGGTTTACACTTGTAGAAAACTTAGAGAGAAATTCTGGAGGAAAATATTCTTATTCACACTATCATACATATAGGTACAGAGGTATTTATATATTTTCTAATCTAACAAAGTGATAAAGATAAATCTATTTAACCTTATCTCTAATCTAATAAAGTGATAAGGATAAATCTATTTAACCTTATCTCTAATCTATTTAACCTTATCTCTAATCTAACAAAGTGATAAGGATAAATCTATTTAACATTATCTCTAACTCTAACAAAATAATAAAGATAAATCTGTTACAATGATAATTATCATCTAAAAACAAATTAATTCTAATATTATAACATGGTAAAATTGTTTTGGCTAACACTCCCCCTCAATTTTAGTATGGATATCGAACATGCACAACCTTCTACATGCAG
>CANUEP010021130.1:0-91190 GCA_947857235.1 Jatropha podagrica
GGCTTCCTCCTCGATTTGTATCCCAAACCCATTCGATCCATCTGAGTGTGAATCTTTGGGAGTTCGGTAATCCCCTATTGGTTCTTACCTAGCGCTTTCCCTTTTTCAAAAACAAAATTTTTAAAAAAATTAAAAAAAAAAAAAAAAAAAAAAAAAAAAAAAAAAAAAAAAAAAAAAAAAAAAAAAAAAACGAAGAGATAGAGAGAGAACAATTAAGAGGTTTGAGCTTACCGCAAATCTCAGAAGAAGACATGATTTTCCAACTCCAGAATCCCCAATTAGCAAAAGCTTGAACAGATAATCACTACGACAGAAAAACAATAGAAATTAAAAACAAAAGAAACAATAATCTATCACGAGCCGAAAATCGCAATTCGAGATCTAAAGAAAATCTTACCCTAAAAGATCAAACTCAAGTGAATCTAAGACTAATATCAATTTAAGGTTTGCCATTTTTGAGATAAAGGGAATCACAAACCATAAAATTGAATAAAGCACGAAAGCAAAAATCGAAAGTACAATCACGACAATAACAGATCGAAACAGACATCGGAACATAAAAACTAATCCAATCATAACATGATTCAGAAGCGGATCTCAATAAATTAAAAGTAGAAATTCAAAGAAGGGATGAGATCGAGGGGACTCACTATTCAGGATTCATCACGATGAATTCGACCGGATTGGACCGGTCCAGGCAGGAACTGAACTGGAATTTACAGGTAAGAGCGAAGCAGAGGGGAGAGAGAGGTGAGACGATAAAAAGGGGATTATCGTAAGTAATGAAGAAATGAACAAAAGTGAAAGTACGAATACGAAGAAGAAGAAGAAGAAGAAGAAGAAGAAGAAGGAAGTGTTAATGAAACCGACAACTTCGGAGTAATGTTATGTTCGTAAATCTGGACCGTCCAAATCCCGCCTTTAATTACCCGAAAACAAATACAACGAATTGCTGTGATAACACAGCTGGCTCGTTATTCAATTTTATTTTTTTATTTTTTTATTTTCGTTTTCAATTTCTGGGCGCACAATCGTTCGTTATTTCTACTTATTTCAAATATATTATGATAATTTATTTCTCAACTCATTCGTTGAGTATCTCCGGATTTTTTAAATAATTACAAAAAATAATATATATTCTACTGTTGATTATTGTTTTGTTTCAACTTCATCAGAGATCAGTATTTTTTTAATATTATATTTATATTTTAAAGTTTCTTCGTTGGCCTATCATAAAGGCAAAATGATAATGTAAAATCCAAGTTATTTAATTATTTTAAACAAATATTTTTTTTGGTGTCAGTCTTTTATTTTGATAAAAAAAATTGTAAAGATAATTAAAATTGCTATTCTTTTATCGATTTATTAATCCAATCAATTTAAAAATCCAATTAATTTATCCGTTGTTCTTCTTTTATTAGATCCCATTAGAAATTAGAAATAGATATAAAATATTAAAAGGTAACTTCATAAGTATACATTTATTTTCAAATTTAATATCACTATATATATATACACATACACATTAATTACAAATTCATCATTCGTAAATTAAAAAAAAAATTCTGAAATGTTAAAAACACAAGCTTTCCCACATAAAGAGTAATCAAAGATGAGCTGCTAATCAAAATTGGAAAGGCAAAATGTTTCTGAAATAAAAGTCGGCAAGAAAATCATCATTTCTTCTCGCTGGTGAAAGAAAATTATCAGCGTTTTCAAGATTTAATGCGCCAATTTTCTGAAACTTTTTCCAGATCTCTTGTTTGTTTAGAGGCGTCCATATCTCCCAAATCAATTGGTAAAAATCCCGTTTGAATACCATCACTATCAGTATCAATATCTCCTTCGATTCTCAATCCTTCAACTCTGGCAGTCATCGAATCGGATTTAATTCCCACCTCCACATCTGCATATTAAACGACATTTAAACTCCATGTGAAGGAATTAATGATAGGAAATTAAGTAATTCATACCTGGATTAGAGAAGAACCATAAAACAAACCCACACAGAAGCAACACGAATGGAATGACGTGAATAGCATTCTCTGCAAATTTAATACGTGATTTGTCCTTTTTCACGTTTTCCATCATTGGATCATAAGCTGGTAATTCATTTTCGTCCATTGAAGAAGATGTCATTCTCTTCCCCGTCGCTGCCTTTGGCGACGAGTGAATGAAATAATCGTCGGTCACTCGGTTCCAGCTCGCCGATCGATGCATTTTTCCCCTCTCTACTTCTTATTATGCTAATAATAATAATAATTAATAATCGAGGATGAGAAGTGAAGGGCGAAGAAGAGAGATTGTTTATTCTCACGACATAGAATGTAAAAGAGTCTGTGTTCGATCGTGTGTTTAGGTTCGTTCACGGGAAACGGCTTTGATTCGCGAGAAATCTGTTTTTCTGATCTGATGCCTTGACCGTCTTTATAGTCATCGAGGGAGGTGTGCTATATTAGATTTTTTTTTTTTTAATTAACGGCTGAGATTTAATTTCACATGAAAACAATTTTTTATGATGATATAATATAGAGTAGCCTAGCATTTTTTTAGACAATTTGTTTTCTATGGATAATTACTACTATCTCGTTTCAATATTTTATCATAATTAATTTTTTACTTTTCAGTATAAATGATTTTATTTTTAATATTTGATTTCGTTCATATATATTTTCGCTGAAACATAACATAAGAAAAAAAATTGAATAGCCATTTAAATTGTAATCGTAAAGATTTTAAAAATTTTAATTTTGTAAGGAGCAAAGAAAGAAAATTACCTGTAAAGAGTTGGATTGTTGGGCCATAAGTAAATCCTGTCAGAAAGAGGATATGCATAATGCTTGAGGAAGGCCTTGCAAGAATGGGGTTTGTCATTGCCGTCCTTAACGTTTGTCCAATACCTTACTGGCTTAAACACATCGATAGACATCAACTTCATTTTCTCTTCTGTCGGTAATTCAGAATAATGCGATGCTATAGATAGAGCTCCATCCAGTATCGATTGGCAGATTCCATGATTTACAATCTGAGCATTTAAGTTTATATTAAGGATTCTTGAAAGAGATGAAGGAACTGCTGGCGTTCTGTAATAGAGACAGATTGCATATATACCTGAAAGAAGCCGACATGACGACAAGCATTTGCTATTTCTTTGATGACGTAAGCCCTCTCAATCCGGCAATGTCAATAACAGGTATAATGGCAATCTCAGGAGCCAAGCTCCGTCGGTCTGAAGATGGAATTACATGGCAATAATATATTAATCCTTTCTCCTGGGCAACATTGCCAATTGTGGATGAGTTTGATCTCTCATCGCCCTCCATTTCAGAGCACCTTAATAACCACAGATGCCTAGTAAAAAAAACTACAATATCTGCATGGAGAAAGGTTTCTTAGTATGTGTATTAAGAATTGAATAAAACAAATAATAGTTTAAAATTAAGTTTTTGCCATTTTCGTGATACAGGGAATCGCAGATCATACAGTTGAATAAAGACGGAAACCAATATCAAAAGTAAAATCACCGCGCTTCCGGATCGAAACAGACATCGGAACATAAAACTAATCAAATCATAACATCATGCAGAAGCAAATCTCAAAATAAAAATAAATAAATAAATAGAAGTACTAGAGATTCAAAGAGAGGACTGACTCAGTATTCGGGATGATCGGACCGGTCCAGGCAGGAATTGAACTTGAATTTACAGGTAGAACCGTGGAAGGGAGACGATAAGAAGGGATTTGCCATAATGAACAAACAAACAGGCTGAAACAAGAAGAACAAAAAACGGAAATGTTAATGAAACTGAATTTCTGTACTTTCTTGATAATCTTTCTTTCAAGAATCATGGGCACTGATAGATCCTGACGAAGTGTTTGGTATCTAAGAAAGAAAGGGAAAGCTAAGAAATGAGAGAAATATGTACGTAAACTGAAAAAATAAAAATATCAAGCTTTATTCAATTGGATTGCAATCAACGCTGTCTACACTTACACATCAGCTATATATCTGCATGGGCTACACCTAAGCATATTATTGCCACATACTCACTCAGAAAAACAAAATAATAAAAAATTACAACTCAGTCCAATTACAATGAATTATATTCAATAAATACATATCAGTCCTAACACTTGTATTTTATTATCCATCTCGTCCACAAATCTCTTCTCCATCTCCAACGGTTTGGTCTTTTCTTGCTATTTTTTATTATAACAAACTTTCCTTCTATTGTTGATGTTGTTGGAAAGTAATTAAAAGATTTTGAACATTCAAGTCAGTAACAAATGACAATTAATTACTAATGATAATTCAATGCGTAGTTTAAACTTTTTTGCTAATATAAATGTTTTACTTTACTTTAATAACCCTTCCATCACCCATCCGAACAAAGCCTGAAATGCCTTGTTGGAATACAAATAACATAACTTGAAAATAAAGCAGAAAAAATACCAAGGAAGCGAGACTCTCATGTTAAAAAATCCAACCCAAAACCAAAATCAAATACCAACTATAATGCCATTGATGATAGAGAAAACATTCTAAGTCTTGATGATCTTCAGTGTACTTTTGAAAGCCTTCCCTTGTGCAATGTCATTACTGGAAAGAAACTTTAAGAAATCTCTAAAACTACTTTCTTTATATCCCCTAGGATTTTGATCATCCACAAGCTCTTTTGCAGGTTCCATTTTCTCATCCATGCCCAGACTGTGTAAGCTCGCAATGGACATTCTTGTTCTTTCAGAGTTAAGTGTAGCTCTATGCAAAACGCTTTTATATAGGCCATTGCTTAGTACCTCAAGATGGTCTCCGACATGGACCTGAAGAGCGCCATGAAGTTCTGGTATTACTTTCCATTTTTTATCCCTTGCGTCCATTATTTCCAAGCCCGGTGAACTCTGAAGAACAGTGGTTAGGACACTGTAGTCTGAATGAGGTGGTAACCCAAGTGCCATATGTGGGCTTGGACATAGTGGGTAGCAATTTAGTGTCATTACTTGTACTCCTCCTTCCATTTTGTTGGTGATGTACGTTGGGCCTAGCCCAAGGCTTTCTGTAATGGCTTCCGTTATTTCTAGGGCTAATTTCCTCACTTCTGTACAATATTTTCCCATTTTTTCCCTGAAACATAAATATACCAATAAGAGATGCTTTCTGATTTTCTCAAAACAATCGAATTGGACTGTCAAAGATAAAAACCAAAAGAAAAAAAAAATCAGATTGGGTTATTTTTTGAATAAGGTATTAAGAAGGGTTCAATTTGCATGTTGGAAATGACATTTTGTAGTGGGCTTCTCACACGGGTTTCTTCGAACATGTATAAAAAAATGATTATACACTAACAATAATATGTTATTGTATATAATTTGTCTGGGTCCAAGGCCAATGTATTTGCTTTTCGATGTTTTTAAGAATAGTATAATCCTACGTGAGCAAGCTTAATTACTCTCCGAGTACCGCTGCAACTCGTCGTTTGTCGCAAGTCAAGTGCCTCGTCTGACAAAATCCTAAAAAATGAATTAAAAAATCCAATAACCTTCAAGTCAAGTGCTTCGATGATTTATTTATTAAAATAATTAATATGATCTACTATTATTCATTGTATTTGAACTCAAATTTTTTTCACGTTATGCATGCGAATCTCGTCTCATAATTAGGATCTTAACGTAACCCAGATGAAAGTAATTTGATTTGGAAGGAGAGGTGAAAAGAAATTACCTATAACGAGATGGATTGTTGGGCCATAAATGAATCCAGCGAGAAAGAGGATTTGCATAATGCTTGAGGAAGACCCTCCAAAACTTGAATTTGTCATTTCCGTCCTTAATGCTTGTTCCATACCTTACTGGCTTATACACATCATTAGACATCAACTCCATTTTCTCTTCTGTCGGTAATTCAAAATAATCCGTCGCTACAGATAGAGCTTCATCCAGTATCGATTGGCAAATTCCATGATTTACAATCTGAACGTTAAATAGAAAAAAATATATATATACTCTGTCCAGCATATATAAAAAATTTCTTAAAAAGAGCATATATACCTGAAAAATAAAAAAAAAATAAAGTGCTAGCGTAGTATAATAAAGTGCATGTATACCTGAAAGAAACCGACATGACGGCAAGCATTTGCAATTTCTTTGACGACGCAAGCCCTTCGGGCAGCATCCTGTCTCAATTCGGCAATGTCAATAACAGGTATAATGGCGGTCTCAGGAGTCAAACTCGATCTTTCTAAAGATGGAATTACATAACAATCAGGCAAATATGACAATCCTTTCTCTTGGGCAGTATTGGCAATTGTGAAAGAGCATGATCTCTCATCACCCTCCATTTCAAAACACCTTGATTATATTCAGAAATACCTCAGAAATAAAGGAACAATCTAAGAATTGAAGCAGAGGAGAATGAGATTTATATAGGAGGCAAGCTGGCAACTGGCAAATATTATATACGTGACGGTGTCGACTTGCTTGTTAAGTTTGTAAGCTATATCTGAATGTACACCAGTCCCAAGACCAGAGGTACTAAAGCCCAAAAAGTGAAAAGCTGTATAACAAAAGGTTATTTTTATCCCACTGCGTGCGGTCTAGCTACATCATCAAAAGCAGGTTCAATGGGTAGGCTTTTGATTGGATCTTCTATTATAGTTTAAAACTATCATATCTGAAGAATCAATATAATAATCTCCCTTGAAATAGCGGTATGCAAGTGGGTTTTTGATGAGGTCAAATGCTCATATAATCGATGACAACACAAAGAATGTGCAAAAACCTGGTTTTTGGCAAAACGATGTTCTGGGTTTTGGGATCGTATCTTTGTTCTATATTCGATGGCAATAAAAAAGAAAGTTCAAAAACCTGGTTTTTGGCACAGCGACGTTCTGGAAACTTGTCTGATATATATATATATATATGTGTTTAGATGAAGGATGATTTATTTTTCTTTTAAAGGATGGAAGAAGCAGGAAGAAGGTTCTTTTTGTGGTCAACCTTGCCTAGACAAAAATGTACTTTCACATGAATAATTAAAATAATAATAATGATAGATTTGGGAACAGAGTCTCCATTCTCCAACATTTTGGCATCTTTAATTGCAAGGTGGGCCAATGAGTTTCGGCTTGATCCATAGATCATAAATGGGCTTCTTGATTGCGACCAAGAGGCGAACTTTTCAGACACGGGTATCGGAGGCCCATCAGCAAAACTCTTTGTCCGTTTTTTTTCTTTTTTCTTTTTTCTTTGTTCATTAGGCGAATTAGTGAAACGTAAACATGTAATTTATACCTTGTTTGAACGTCTTTTATACCTTAATTGAAAATTAATCTTTATATTTTACAAATAAATGATATTGTAAATGTAACATTGATCAAGCGGAAGTCAAAATGAATAGTTTGGAGTTGGAAGGGGTTTAACTCCTTGCAACAACAAATCTGTGCTCTTAACCACCTCAACAACTCAATGAATAGTCTTACATTGATCATAGATTAACCACATCAAATCTACACCATTCATTCCTTCGTGATAGACCACTGCCCTACATTAATCAATTACTTCAGTCTTCAGCAGCTGGTCTCTACAATATCTAGTCTTTACCCTTCGTTTATCCCAAAAATTACATAAACGTATATATTTATATATGATCGAGTTAAAAAAATTGATTGAAAGTGCAAAATCTAACTTAAAGAATGCAAAAAACCAAAAAGACACGCAAATTGGAAGTTAGGTCATCTAATATTAATCAACCTTCAGACTCACATATATATACAACCAATATCCATCATTTGTTTCTCATGTTTTTGACCTATAATTCTCACATCAATGGCTAAGCTTTCTTTGATCTCTATTCTTCTTTTTCTAGGCTTCATTTTATCATGTGCAGCTACAACTTACATTGTGGGGGATAGTTCTGGCTGGGACATTAGCACTGATCTTGCTTCCTGGGCGCAGGACAAGCAATTCACCGTTGGCGATGTTCTAGGTAAGTACATTTATCATATTTTTTTAAAAATCTTTTTGGGTTCTGAAAAATTATTAATTAAATGCTAATATTTGATGCTTGTACATAGTGTTCCAATACTCGTCGTCAGATAGTGTGAATGAAGTGACAAAAGCAGCTTATGACGGTTGCAACACCACCAAGGTTATTAAGACATATACAAATAATGGGAACACGACGGTTACACTAACAAGACCTGGAGCTTGGTATTTTATTTCTGGGAATAGGTTATATTGCCTAGGAGGAATGAAACTTCAAGTAAATGTACAAGGAAATGAAGCAGATTCTCCAGTGGCTGCTCCTCAAGCGCAGCCAGGGGCAAGTAATGGTCTTCAGCCTTCCTTTAAGAACAATAATCCTATTCCTACTTCTTCAGGGTTTGTTTATGGTGGAAAGAATTACCTTGGAAAGGTCTTTTTTGGCTTTATGGCTACTGTGTTATTGCTGAGTTGACAGGATCAATCTTTGTAATTATCTGAAGGTTGTTTCCCATTTGAATATGTATAATTATTTTATTTATTGCTTTCATTTTGGCTGGAAACATTTTTTACCTAATTTTTTAAGCATCTCCAACTATAAGTATTATTTGGCATAACTTCTTGATTTTACAAATTTGTCCTTGCTCAATACAGAAGTTTGATTTTTAGGTGTTAATTATAAATTAATAATTAATTGTGCTTAATTTTCTTATCCATTTGTCATTAATAATAATGAAGAAAAAAAAAATCAATTTTTTACATTTAAGATTTTTTATCCATAATTTACATTAATTAAAATTGTTATTAAATCAAATAATTAATTAAAGGTAGTAAAATATTATATAATTACTTCCCTCCTATTTATCCAAAAAAAAAAAAAAAATCATATAGTAACGTTGAATAATGCTTCTATATGACTACTACTCAATAAAGAGGCTGCCGGTCCGGCTCAGCGAGCGCCAGGTGTTTACGAGTCGCAATTCAACATTCCTCATATCTAATCTCTCGTTAGGCGACTCAGAAGAACAAATTAGAGCCAACGTCAAAATGCTTGACAAACACTTGTTTTGATTATAATAACTTTCTTCCTCAGTCTGCAACAATGAAGGATCGATGACTCTTTCTACTTGGCTGGGTAATGACTCCATCACCCAACTCCTTAAGCTCATTTCACCCGTGAACATTTCATTCGTTGGCTTCTTTCCCGTGAAAGTTTCTATCAGCAAGATACCAAAACTATACACATCGGTTGATGCAGAAACGGTTCCATACAATCCATACTCTGCATTTAAGATTATAGTTAACCATAAAGTTTAGTTTTCCAGCCTGCAATAAAAGTCTGAGGATCAAAACCGGAAAAATTACCTGGTGCTACGTATCCAATAGTACACATAAGTTTGCTCTGCCTTGTTGGAATCCTTGAAACTGTATCAAAGAACCTGGAGATGCCAAAATCACTAACATGGGCAGTCATATTTTCATCTAGGAGGATGTTGCTGGGCTTTATATCACAGTGAATGATGCATCTTTGATGGAGATACCTAAGCCCTTTTGCAATATCAAGCATTATGTTAAGTCTTTGTAGGATATCTAAATCGTAGTTGTGAGTATGTAGCCACATCTCAAGACTTCCATTTACCATGTGCTCCATTACCAAAGCTTTAAAATTATTGCTATTACTAACACAGACAAATCTGACCAAATTTAGATGAGAGATTCTGCGGAAAACTTCACATTCAACATCGAAACTCCTCAAACTTGTTTCCTCTTCCACATTGAAAACCTTTATTGCGACTTCCATACCATCCTTGAGTATTCCTTTGTATACTGAGCCAAAATGTCCAGTGCTGATTAGGTTGTCTTCACTAAACCAATCCGTTGCTTGTTGAAGTTCTAGATATGTATATCTTCTACCTTGTTCCTCTAAATGGAAAGATGTCACTGGGACAAGTGTGAGTGCTTTCGAAGGCATTTTCCTTTTTCTGCATTTTGACCAAAGGAGTATGTAATATGCAAGTACTATTGACAGAATTGGCACGAGTAATTTTAGAAGGAATATGACCTGGTCATGCTTACGAGGAGCACCGTATTTGCAATGGGGAACAAGTAGTTGAGATGCACCACAAAGTCCTTTGTTCATCATGTAAGATGTAGCCGAGAAGTTAGAGAAAGGTCCTTCAGTAGGAATTTTCCCTTCGAGCATATTAAAGGAGACATTAAAATATTTTAGATGTAAGAGTTTCTCAAAGGAATCAGGAATTACTCCAGAGAGAATGTTATGAGAGAGATCTAGAAACTCCAAGCCTTGTGAAGGATATTGTAACTTGGAAATTTCACCATGTAATCCATTTATAGCCAGGGAGAGATGTGTTAGACGCCCAAGGTTACAAATGCTGGATGGGATTTCTCCAGATAAGTGATTACTTGACAAATCAAAAATTTCCACTGAAATCAAACCTCCCACAGAGTCTGGGATTTCTCCAGATAAGCGATTATTTGACAAATCAAAATTTTCCACTACCTTCAAATTTCCGACATTTGACGAAATAAAACCACTGAGAGAATTGGACGACATGTTAATATCCAAGATAGCTCCAAGGGCCCAAAGGGTGGAAGGTATACTGGAAGTCAAGTTGTTAGAGCTTATATTGAGAGAACTTAGAGCCGTAAGATTACCTATGCACTCAGGGATGGATCCAGTAAGCTCATTACTACCAATGGATAAGTACGCCAAGCGTCTCAGGTTACAAAAACCATTCGTGATTGTTCCCTTTAATCTATTTCCCTCTAGATACAAAACTTGAAGCTTTTCCAATCTTCCAATTGTATTTGGAATATTACCTGTCAACTGATTATTTCCCAAGCTCAGTCCTATCAAACTGGTTAAGTTACCGATTCCTCTAGGAATGATGCCCTTAAAGTTACAATTGTTTGCATGAAACTGTTCAAGAGAATTGGAGAGATTACCGATTGAAGCTGGAAGTGCAAGATTGAGCAGATTGCCTGATAACACTACCTTTCTTAATCGCTTGCAATTAGATAATGTGGCGAGCAAGCTCGATCTTGAAGTTGAAGACTCACTGGTAAAATAATTGTTAGCTAGAAGAAGTTTTTGGAGATATCTTAGATTTCCTAGTGAACTGGGAATCAAGCCCATGAAAAAATTATCGGACAGATCTAAGAACCCAAGCTCGGTTGCATTAGAGATAGAGTCGGGGATCATTCCATCTAGTTTGTTGCCACACAGTAGAAGATCCATAAGGTTAGGCATGAAGAGGCCCACGGATGAGGGAAGAGTGCCTGATAGGCTGTTTCTAGACATTACAATGGATTTCATTGTTGAGATGTTGAATATCATGGATGGAATTGTTCCATTTAAGATATTATCACTGATTCTCAGAATCTGTAGACTGCCAAGGTTACCAATCACCAGCGGTATTGCACCTGCCATAACGAGATGAATACTGCATGAGTTTCAAGCATTAACATGCTTTCAATAATTAGAATGCTTCAACTCAGATGGTGTGAGTGATATGTGAGATTGTGCTCCACAATTTTGTTTGGCTAATTGTCTTCATCAGGCCGTATTTCAAAGCACAGCATTGGTCAATAAATGTATGGAACGATCATTTAAGATTGGAACTTAACAATATGGCATCCTAAATAATCAATTTATTACTTTTATGTTAAATTTTACATATTAATGGTGAAGATTACCATTGGAACCTAACAATATTGTGTTCTCAGCTTATGTTTAATTCTACAAATTTTTGCTTCATTCAGCAAAAACACCAGAGTGAAAATGGGCTGCAATGGGGTTGGAGCTTAACAGAGAACTTTATCAAACAGATGGGTGTAATTTCCTATTTGGGTCTTACCTGCCAAGTTATTTTCGCTCAAATTTATCTCCTGCAGCGAAGTACAGTTTCCTAAACTGCTTGGTATACTTCCTGCAAAATAGTTTATCAAAGTTCATTTTTGTACAAAGAATAAAAGGAATTACAAGTCTATATGGTGAAATTAGTTGACCTGTGAGGCGGTTGGTTGACATGCTCAGATTCTCCATCTTAGTAAGATAACCTATTTTCTGAGGAATGTTACCTGCAAAATCTTCAATATTAATTTGTAAATGTCTATATCTTGTATAAAGGAAAAATAAAATCATAACCACATAGTCCTCAGCAGAAAAAGTAAAAAAATGGCGCAATCATACCACTGATATTGTTATGATCAAGATATAACTCCTTGAGCATAGTCAAGTTGCCAATTTCTTCTGGTATACTTCCTGCCAAGTTATTATAAGACAATGATAAAATTTGTAGTTGTCTGCACTTGAATAAACTACTTGGGATTGTTCCACTGAAATGATTGAATCCGAAATCGAGAAATTCCAATTGACTCAACTGCGTCAACTCGGGAGGCGGAGAGCCATAAAAACTGTTGTTTCGAATGGATAGGAAAGTTAGGAAAGATAAGTTTCCAATTTGGGAAGGGATAGTGCCTTCGAGTCCCATGTTAGAGAGATCCAATTTTGTTACCCTTTGACGGGCACCGCACGTGACACCTGACCAACTGCAAACTGGGGCACTGGTAGACCAGTTGTTTGCCAAAATGTCATTAGGTTCATAATTGATATGAGCTTTTAGTGATATAAGAGCTGCTTGATCAGTGGTACTGTTTGTTATAGCCGCAGCAAAGCGAGGAATGAAAACTCGAATTGCAAGTAGAACAAAAAAATTGAGAAATGGGCAAGTAATTTTCATGGCTGCAGGTGGGAGGTGCAGAAAGGAAATTGATACGGATCTGTTAGGTTTTGTTTTCTGGATGTACTTTCCAAGAGCAAACCCACCAGCACAACAGAGACAAAAGACTAGTGAATCTTTTCATTCCTATTTTCTTTCGCAGAACCAATTAAAAATACGCGCTTTCTGCTGATTCCAGCACAGCATTTCAATGAAGACATAGAGAAAGACATGACTTTTTTTTACCTTTTTTTGACTGATGTCCCAATTTCTTCAGCAGATTCTGAATATAGTAATACAAATTGGGAAAATACTCCGAACTCCCAATTTTTTTTATATCAGCTCTCTCAAATGACAACTCTGATTAATGAATAACTCGACTCGAAGAAGCCTAACAAGGCTGAAGCTCCCTGTATCCTTCCTCGTAGAAATTGAAAGGCTTGCCGACGTTCTTTAGACGTTCTTTATTATTAATTATCTTTGATAGTGTGAAAACTTTTCCTTTTCTTTTTTTTTTTTTATTGAATGAGACGTGGAAACTTTTCCTCCATGCGAACAAATTGGGACATGGGAGTATTATTATGATTAAAAAAATTCACCGTTAAATGAAATGTGTATATATATATATATATATATATTTAGTGTTGGGATAGGAAATTCGAAAATAAATATATTATTTTACTGTTTATGTATTATGTCTTGTCGTGCAAATTATATATTTATCTATTTTAATAATTTTTATGTTTTTTGAACAAAATGTTTATGTTTTTAGGTGGGTTTAGTTTAATAATTTTGATTCTCATACGATCAAAATAATATTGGTCATTTTCAAAACTAAATCATTGTTTGTTTCTGAAGAAAAAAATAACGATTTCAATTTGGAAGTTTGAAGCAGTGTATTGACATCTCTGCCGGAAAGGATGCTTCAAATTTCGAATTTAATTGAAAGAAATTTTCTTAGGCAGGTGGAAACTTTTCTTAGACGGATGGAATCTGGGAAGGATACTCGAAATTTCCAATTTCTTTATCAGGCTATCATAATACTGTCATAGGCGAAGAGAAATTTTGTATCCTCTCTCTCATATTTACACTGACAAATAACTCAGGGAGAAGTCTAACATGGCTGAAGCTGCTGTATCCTTTGCTGCAGAAAGGCTTGCTGATTTATGCTGTCAAATTAACTTTCACACCGATGTCCATGAGGAGATTAATCGCTTGGAAGACCAACTAAAAAGGATGCGTTGCTTCTTGAGAGACGCCGACGCAAAGCAAGACGAAGATGACAGAGTCCGCAATTGGGTCTGCGAAATCAGAAATGTTGCTTATGAAGCTGAAGATCTCATTGATACCTTCATCTTGAAGGTCGATTCCATGAGGAAACAGCCTTTCATGAAGAGATGCACCTCCTTTTTCAATCGTTGGAGAATGAGGTCCAAAATTGCAAATAAGCTTGAGGAGATCCGCAGGAGACTTAACGATATCTCTGCAAGTCGGGAAACTTTTGGCATCAGGAACATCGGAGAGGGAACGACAACTGCAAGTGAGACGCTGAGGAAATTCAGAAGAACTTCTCATCGCGGCGAGGAAAGGGATACTGTCGGCTTAGAGGAAAACACAGAAAAATTGATGGCTGGGCTTGTGCAATCGGGAGATCCCTGGCGTGCTGTTTCCATAGTTGGAATGGGTGGAATTGGCAAAACTACTCTTGCTAGAAAGGTTTATAACCATAGTGAAATCACGGCTCGTTTTCCTTCGCGAGCTTGGGTTTATGTATCACAGCACTTCAATGTCAGATATATACTGCAATCAATTATAAAACAAATTATGCCAGTCGGAGAAGGACTACAAACTTTGGGAGAAGAAGAATTGGAAGGGTTGCTTTATGATAACTTATGGAGGAAACGCTATTTGGTGGTTTTGGATGATATATGGAGCATCAATGACTGGAATTCTCTTGCCAAGGCTTTTCCAGCTAGAGATAATGGAAGTAGATTGTTGATTACAACTCGGAATACACATATTGCTTTCCTTGCAGATCCTCAAACTCCTCCTTACGATTTGCAATTCCTAAACAAAGAGTACAGTTGGGAGTTGTTCTGCAGGAAAGCATTTACTGATGGAACTGATGCTTGTTCTCCATTGTTGGAAGAAATTGGAAAAGAGATTGTGGAGAGATGTGCTGGTTTGCCCTTAGCCATCATTGTGATTGGTGGCTTGCTTTCCAGAAAAAGGAATCATAATGACTGGCAAAGAGTTCTTAATAACATGTACTCATTTTTCGCCCGAGACCAGACTGGAGTTTCTGCAATACTAGCTTTGAGTTACAACGACTTACCATATTATTTGAAAGCTTGCTTCCTTTATTTAGGCCATTTTCCTGAAGATTTTGCAATCAACACGCGGAAATTGTTTCGCTTATGGGTTGCAGAGGGTCTGATTCCAAATCAAAAAGAAAGGATGGAAGATGTTGCAGAAGATTACTTGAATGAGCTGATTGACAGAAACATGGTTCAAGTTGCAAGAATGAGCGTTGATAGAGTCAAGCAGTGCCGTTTGCATGATCTACTTCGAGACCTTGCTGTCTCAAAAGCAAAGATAGAGAATTTTCTTGATATTCCTAGTGCTGTAAACATAAGCGCTTCCTCATCTGGTTCTGCACCGCGCCGTCATCCAATCTATTCGAGCTCTCACTTGTTCTTTTTGAAGCATTCCACTCCACACCTCCGTTCCCTCCTACTCTTTAGAGTTGTCAGTCAAGTTCGTTATAAATTCTTACATGGTAGAAATTCTACAGATGTTTATGAATTATCAGCTAGCAATCTTGACTATATTAGCTTGAATTTCAAACTGCTAAGAGTTCTTGAGGTGGAGGGCATAAGTTGTAGCATCATTCCAAGCACAATAGGTGAACTTATTCATTTGAAGTACTTGGGATTAAGAGAGACTAATATTCAAGTGCTCCCATCAGCAATAGGTTCTTTGCGAAACCTCCAAACTCTTGATATTGCTGGAAATCTTCATCTTCGGATAGTTCCTAATGTTATTAGGAATCTTATACATTTGCGGCATCTATACATGTGCGGACATGAACTCGGTTATTTGCAAATTGATACCCTAAAGCATTTGCAGACTCTTACAGAGATACATGTTGAAGGATGGAAGCATAACAAATCCAGAAATTTATTTAGTCTCCGAAAATTGGGAATTCGAGGAAACTTACATTTGAGCACAGATGACATATTCAAGTCTCTTGCAGAGCTGTCACAACTTCAATCTCTGAATCTGCGAGCCGAACAATCTGGATTTCCATCCCTGGCTCAACTTGCTTCTCTTTGCTGCCTTAGCAAGTTGCATTTGAGAGGAAGAATCCCACAATTTCCAAGCTTACAGGAGTTTCCACCAAGTCTTTCTCAGTTAATATTAGAACACACCCGTCTCAAGCAAGAATCAATAGAGACACTAGAGAAGCTTCCAGAATTATTAGTTCTGAGATTAAAAGCACAGTCATATAGTAAAGAGAAATTGGCAATTTCTGGTAATGGGTTTCCCCAACTCAAGTTCCTTGAATTTAATAGCTTGGGATCGTTGGAAGAGTTGAATGTAGAACAAGGTGCACTGCCAAGGCTTAGAAGTCTTAGAATTATCAAATGCATGGGACTTAAAATGCTACCTGAAGAGTTGAAGTGTGTGACTACTCTTCAAGAGTTGCATATTCAAGAGATGCCAAAAGTCTTTGTCGAGAGACTTAGGGGAGGGGACCTTCACAAAGTCCAGCACATTTCTTCGATCATATTCGAATAGGTAAAGATGGCTCTTGGCAGCATTTTATAGAAAATACATATTCCATCCCATGATTGGTATTCTGATACTGGAAAGCTTTTACAAAGGTGTGAAAAACCAGAAAGAATTTCATACCCAGAGGTGGGTCTTGCTTTTGGGAGCGCAAAGCCCATTGGGCTTAATTTCTCTCGCAATCTCCAGTCTCTGAGTTTGATAGCCCAAAAGATAGCTAGTGACAGGGCTTCCTGCCACATTACAAATTTTAAACCACACGATTACCCGTTCTCCTTGCACATTAAAGGGTGTCTTTAAGCCAGCACGTGACACGTAAACTTCCTTGTTCTCTTGCAAGATTTTTTTCTTTTTTATTTTTCTTAACTATACTTTATGTGTAAGGTCCAAAGTTAAAAGTTAAATTGACTGCTAATGAAATATAATATTTTAAATGTAAAGTCTATATAGACTAATTAAATATATTTTAAGTACATTATAAATATATATTTAATTATTACAGATTTTTCCTTTTGTTTTTCACTCCCAATCACAACAATGGAATTATAAAATGAATTTGACACGACGGAATATCACAAAACCAAAAAAAAAAGGAGTGGGAAATTGAAAATGCAATTTCTACACAAGTTAACTCAACACGTCACACAATAAACGCACGGAAAGAAAATGCTCCACAATCTGGCAGCCTCCTCTGCCACCGCCAACTCACGGCTCCTCCTCATCTCCTCTTCGCTCCCGAAACCCTTCTTTTCTTTCTCCAGGAAACTCCAATTTTGTTCTAGCCCCTTCACTTCCCTTCAAAACTCGAGACCCATCTCATATTATCGGCCTCCGATGAATATCCTCAACAAACTAGGTTTCGGCACCAAGTCTCCAGACCCTTCCACCATGGACCCTACAATCCCTCAGGGTCCAGAGGACGACGTACCGGCTCCTGGCCAGCAGTTCGCGCAGTTTGGAGCTGGTTGCTTCTGGGGTGTGGAATTGGCCTTCCAGAGAGTTCCTGGTGTCACAAAGACCGAGGTGGGTTACACTCAGGGGCTTTTGCATAATCCTACTTACGAGGACGTTTGCACTGGAACTACCAATCATAGCGAGGTGGTAAGAGTGCAGTTTGATCCTAAGGAGTGTAGTTATGAGACTCTTCTGGATGTTTTCTGGGCCAGGCATGATCCTACTACTTTAAATCGCCAGGTCAGTTTCTTGGAATTGATTTGGTAAAATTAGCGTACTTCATGTTTCTAGCTATTTCTGATTGCTGGTGGTTGATATTATGTGGGTTCTGATGGGATTACATGGGATTTTTTCTTCTTGAGTTTTATTGAATTTCCTTTTACAGTATGTCTGCTTTAATTTGTGCTACACGTTTTGATTCGATGGAATCATTGATAATTTTGGGTGTTTGGAAGTTTATTGTTTTGACTGGTTTTGGTTAATTATATGTTTGTTTAATCTGCCATGTGCGTTGGTAATAATTTCGGAGTTTCTCTTGTCCTTAATTTTGCTTTCGCAACTTCGTCTCTATTTTCTCCAGACTATTAGTTCCTGTTATTACTTCTGGTTCCTCAATATCAATAGCTTCCTAACTATTAAACTCTATTGTTAGTTTCAAAAGAAAATGGCATGAAATTTGTTTGCAATTATCGCAACCGCTGGGTTAGCCATATGAAATTTGTCAGTCACAGATGATCAGACTCTGGGCTATAATATGTATGATAGAAAAAACAAAAATATAGTTTAAGGTCACAATGGATGTATGGTCCATATGAATCCTTACATGAAGTTTAGTTCCTTGCATTACTAGAAATATGCTTTGCAACTGAATGCATCACCATAATTGGATAGGTAATAGATTTAAACTATCATGCAACTACAAGCAGAAGAAGAATAGATAATCAAAAGAACAATTATAGAGCGGCCATGTCACCATGTTGCTTCACTTCCTTGAGTTTTTATGCTTTTGTCGGTTAACTCGATCGAATTCAGATGTTAACCTCAACATGAAGACGCTTAATTTTGGATCGAAACATGGAATTATAGATAGAGATCTATTAATGTAAAACTGATGTCAGTTATACATGTATTTGACGATCTGATGTCATGTTAATCCTGGTGTGCAGGGAAATGATGTGGGAACACAATACAGGTCTGGAATTTACTATTACACTCCAGAGCAGGAGAAGGCGGCACGTGAGTCTTTGGAACGGCACCAAAAGCTCTTGAACAGGAAGATAGTTACTGAGATTTTACCAGCCAAGAAGTTCTACAGAGCTGAAGAGTACCACCAGCAATACCTTGCAAAAGGGGGCCGTTTTGGGTTTAAGCAATCTGCTGAGAAAGGCTGCAATGATCCCATTAGATGCTATGGCTGAGTCCACACTTATTTTTATTAATGTGCTCGAGTTTTATACAGTTTGCTGGGTTATGCATTTATTGTATTAAGTTTCCAGGCAATGGATCTGGAATAATCCATATATATAAGGTGTTTGCAATTTACTATTTGTGTAAAGTTGCTGAGGCAGATTAGTTGTTATATATATGAAATAAAAGATACTTATCTATTTTGTGTAAAATTAACGAGGGAAGGCAAATGAAAGACTTGTCCATGCGTATTAAGCGTCACTTGGCCTTTCCATCTGCAACATGAAATACAAGGCAATTGCCCATGATCGATTACAGTCTTAAAAGTTGTTAATTGGGCATTATGGTGGCATAATTGGCAGTTTACGACACTCAGGTGTTGATTGGGAATTCTGCTTGCTCTCTATCATACTGAATTAGAGAAACCTTAACTTCAACTAACTCAACGCAAATGAGTCTCTTGCCACATCCAATTTCTTGTACTATTGTAATCCCAGATTGTTCTATTGCGGAATTATTCTTTTCAAACGAGAAGATGGATTTTTTTATCACATCAAACACAGTGAACGACACAAGAACTGGGTTGTTGGATTTCCACCAAATAGATTTGCTGCGGCCGCCAGATCATCCTTCCACCTCTTTCGAATTGATTCAACAAATACCAATTAGTATTCTTAGTGCTATAAGATTTCAGCAAGAAACACTTTTTCTCGAAACTGCTAATGATCTCACCAGCCTTTCAAAACAAATTGAGACATAACCATCAGATACACCGAAAGAATTCACTATCCTGGCTTTTCCTTAAAACAGCATATCGCAATGCTGAAAATGATAACTTTTCCAATAAAAACCATTTTTTATAATTGTTACCAAAAAAAAAAAAAAAGTTCTTGAGTGCTGATCCTTCAGCTCATGATAATTAAGTCACCAAAGAATTATTTAGTTTTCGCGGTCAGAAAGCATTTCAATGTTCGAAACAGCTATTTGGAACAATTGACGTCAAAGTTTTCCATTTAATATTACAATTTAACTTAGAAAGTGGAACGACTTCAAATTTTCATAAGCTTCATGTCAAATTCAAGCAATCAAGCCATAAGCCATAAGAGACTAGCAAATTCAATGAGTTCATTATCTGTACACTAAACTAAACAATCCTTACGAAAAAAGAATCTCTAAGAAGAATAGAGTGGGAGTAGAGACCAAGCCTCGTTGGACGCCATCAGGTTTGATCATGATGAAACTCTGCTCCATGTTTCGCCTTTTCTTCGACTTCGATCTTTCGTTTTACTCTGATTATACAATTCTAGAGGAGCAGACTAAAGTAAAAAAGAAGACGACAACGTCGGAAGACCAAAGAGAAGTTTACCTTAACCATTATTGGATGGGCCTTGTTAAACTCTTATTAATCGGGTCCGTTCAGATTATTAGTATTGGTTTTGGCCCAACTCAATCAGAACATTGTTGACGTTTTGATTTGTTAATCACACACTGTCAGGAAACTACATGTCGTTCATTTTATGAACTTGACTTACTTTTCGCTTTCTTTTATCATAAAGCATACATGTCCATCGAAATTTAAAATGAAAATCTGAAATCACAAATGAGCTTGCAATAAAAATTCTTCTCGTTTACTTGACATGCACTACATTTTGGCTGGCGACAACATTACCACAACGTGTTGACGTACCTCACAAACGTGCGTGGCACAAGCCATGAGGCTGTCCCTAAGTTCAGGCCGTACTACAAAATAATGCATTTTATCTTACCACATTAATTAAATTAAAACTTGAATTAGAATATAACCAGATTGACTGTTTATTAAGTGCTAATTCCTAATAATATTCTGATTAAGACATTAAGTGCTTTTTTTTAACATTTTCTATGAAACAAATTATGGATACATACGTCTGTTAGCTGTGGTTTTTGCCTGGTCTTACAAGAAAGCAAGAAATGTCAGCAGCAAACCAATTATTAGGATGTTGGTTAACCAATGTAATCCTAACATAAACCAACTCAAAATTTGAAATATTTGCCCTTGTAATCATGATTTTTTCAAGAATCCTTAGAACTTGGTCGGGACCATTTCCATTTTTAATACAGACGATGATACTATGGTGGTCACACACACACAGAATGTCTACTGTTTCAATTTCATTCACTATAATACATTTTAAAATGCAAATTTTACACTTTCAAGCAACCAATGAATCACTTTGATTAGACATATTAAATAATCAATTGTTCATTTTAATTTTCCCTCTCAAATTTAAAAGTTATATGGCATGAAAAACAGAATTTGACTTGTGGGGGCATAATTGTCATCAACTTGCCAAACTCTACCCACCAATAAAGAAATTAATTATATATTAATGCATGTCATTAGCAACTTAGACATACTCATTAAAACCTAAAATTTTCCCTAATTAATCTGTTGCAACATTTATTTATTTTGAATCCGAAAAAGAAAATAAAAGCCCATGGCCCATCTACGCTTGGAAGGACATATCTGTCATTTTTTAAAAAGTTAGCAAGATGATCGTAAATTAAGTCTTTTAATTAACTGCCATTTCGCTTTCGTTTTAAACGGAATTCCTCACACGCTACACAAAACAAATAAAAACCGAGCCGTGCGTGTTTTGAAAAACACAGAGCTGAGAAAAAAATAAATCAAAAATGGCAGATTTAGAAGCGACAGGGGCGATGCCTAAGGTAATAAGCTTCCTCTCCTCTCTTCTTCAACGAGTAGCAGAGTCAAACGATCTCAGCAGTCAATTATACCCGCAGAGGATATCTGTTTTTCATGGCTTAACAAGGCCTAACATATCCATTCAAACCTATCTCGAGAGAATCTTCAAATATGCCAACTGTAGTCCGTCTTGCTTTGTGGTTGCTTATGTGTATCTCGATCGCTTTGCCCAGAGACAGCCTTCTCTTCCTATCAATTCTTTCAATGTTCATAGACTGCTTATTACCAGTGTCTTGGTTTCTGCCAAGTTCATGGATGATATGTAAGTTCTCTTAAAAATTCAATTCAATCTTTAACTTCTTCATTCATTTTCTTCAAAATTGCATATATTTAGAATGATCTACGACTATGGTCAATGAATTATTTAGTTTTAATAAATTTTCATTTCATTTCGAGTTGATGCCTAACTCAGTAATTACCAGCTAGGATCCAATTTCGTATAATCATGTCAGCGATGAACTAAAATCAATAAAATGAATGCACAGGTAGGAACAACCACCGTAAGCAAAAGAAGACAGCCATGTGAAAACCTCCGTCTTTTAATAGACAGATGGAACCACCTAAGTTGGTGGTGTTATTGTCTATTTCTGCATAGGCATGCCTGTAAATTCCATCTATTTAGAGCAATTTGCAAGCATGTGTCATTATCATTATACCCTGTTAAGAGTCAGTGACAGCTCAATCAAGCTCATATGTTTTTCTTAAAAAAAAAAATTCACTAGCTAGCTTCTTTTTTTATTTTTTATTTTCTGCTCTCTTTTGACGGGACCCTACCCTACTTGCCTGTGTTTATTGACTGTCACAGACCTCTTTGCTTTAGTAATTTGTCTGTCATTCTTTTCCCATAAATGTGCATCGGTGCATGTGATCATAAATTCACATAAAAGAAGATTTTTAACTTTTAATATATGAAATCTTGACTTGATGTTTAATGGGTATCTGATTTTCTTGCAGATATTACAATAATGGCTACTATGCTAAAGTTGGAGGGATCAGCACAGCAGAAATGAATGTTCTTGAAGTGGATTTCTTATTTGGTTTAGGGTTTCAATTAAACGTGACACCGACTACCTTCCACACTTATTGCTCTTACCTTCAAAGAGAAATGTTGATGCAATCTGCTGCTCAATTAGTAGAATCATCTCCTCTAAATATGGCAATTAGGCCACTAAAAATCCACTGTTGTTTTAATGATGATGAGTCCACCCATCAGAAGCAACTCGCTGTTTAGTTAATTATTCCTTTTTTTAGGATAATTAGGAAAGCTGGATTACTGATTTCTGTGTAAGTAGATTTTTCAGCATTGGTTCTCTCTGCAGGGTCTTGTATTGAAGCTTGTGGAATTTGGGGTACTTTCCACTTGAAATTCTGCTTTGACATCTGGTCAATTTCTCCTTTTGGCTTTCCATGATTTCAGCCTATCTTCTTTTTTAAATTTCTTTTGATACATTTTTTTTTTCCCCAACGAGCTGTTGTATCTAATATTATAGGCACATTTTAGAATAACTACTATTATTTAAAAAAATATTTATATGAAATGAGCCACACGAATTGGTCTGAGCGAAAAGATTTCATCTCTCTGATAACAGATCGAGTGTTCCATCATAATAAATGGAGAAAATTCTTACTATTTATACGAACGGTAAAAACACAAACTCCAAAATGAGATTAATCTCATGCTTTTTTATACTCATTAAAATACAATATATAAGCAGATATGCAGAGAAAGTGGTGTATCCTTGCACCTACGATCACGTAAGTATTGTGAACTATTGTTGAAGAAACAAACAGTAGAAAACAGAAATCTGCTTGGCTTCTTGAGCCAGCATAAACAGCACACACCTCCTTACAGCAGATATGCAAATGTTCTCTAGTAGGAGTGGTAGCTACTATTGTTACAATTGCAATTCACAGTCTAATTTTCATCTATCAACTTTCAATCTACCCAAATAAATTATCTCTATAGATCCCATTTTTGAACTGTTATATAAATTATTTCGATAGTTTTCATTCTTAAATTCGGTGGTATTTGTACAACAGTTTGATCCTTTTTTTTTTTTTTTAAATATTCCTCCTTGCTCTCAAAATATAGGTCACTGCCCAATTCAATGTCCTAAATTTTTTTTCATTTTTTTCCATGTATACAGCGGAGATCAGACATATATATATATAAACACACTAATATTAGCACTTGCGCAATGCGCGGAGCAACATGAAAAAATAAAATATTAATTTATAATATCATTTAAAATAAATAAAATTATATAATAAAATGATCGTCACATTCATTATAAATATTTGAATCCATTTAAATACTTTATTAAAATTTTATGTATTCAAACCCATATAGAAATTCACCTTTGATAACTAAATTTCTCTTGACCTCGATTATAATTATTTATTTAAATACTCAAATCTGTTTACATTAAAAATATTTATTTTTTATTTTTTAAAAATAAAAAATAAGTAAATATTATAAAATTATTATTTT
This sequence comes from Jatropha podagrica, assembly GCA_947857235.1. Taxonomy (NCBI): domain Eukaryota; kingdom Viridiplantae; phylum Streptophyta; class Magnoliopsida; order Malpighiales; family Euphorbiaceae; genus Jatropha; species Jatropha podagrica. The sequence goes on from CANUEP010021130.1 coordinate 24,110, forward strand.
GATTTAATAAAAAAATATAATAAAAATACTAAATATAGCTATAGCATTAATATAATTTAAAAGGAGTGTATAAATATATATAATTACTTTTATAAAAATAATTATTTTAAATATTTTAAAATATTAATTAAACAAATAACGGATAGCGAGTATCTGAGTCATTGAATCAAACCAAAATCCGATATGTTAGTGAAAATACTATTTAAATTCATCCTAAACTCATTTATTCATTATCCAAATTCGCCAAAATTATATCGAATCTTACCGAGTACCTACCTAGTCAAATAAATTATCATCCTTAATTGAGATATATTTTTTTAATTATATTGCGAAACATTTCACTAACAATAGCAAAAGTCATGTATAATAGATATAATTTATATAAAAAAATGCCCACATACTATTGACCTATTTTTCAATGATGAAAATAATTTTTAGAATTTAACTAATTATATTAAAAAAAAAATTAGGTATTTTTTATTTTTATGTTTATAATTTATTACAAATGATTATTTATTTATTTAAAATATTAATTTTTTACTTATTATGTCTAATGTGTCATAAATATATGAATGTCCTATTTGTTTAAAAATTATTAAATAATATATATTTTTATATTTTGTGTCATGTGTCCGTGCAGTTTAACTCCTGACATATGAGACTACCTCAAGTATTAAACTAATCCATCAAGATGTTTTCTTTTAATTACTAATAAAAAGTGAAGTATTTTTTTTTATTTATTTTTATGTCTTTGAAATAATAAATTAATTTTTTTTTATATTTATAATTTATTACAAATGGTTATTTATTTATTTAAAATATTAATGTATTAATCGTTCTGTGTTGTGTATTTTAAAAGTGTGAATGTCGTATTTTTTTAAAAATTATCGTATTTCTTACTTTTTCATATCTCATATTTTATGTCCGTATAACTTAAATTCTGACACATAAGACTGCTCCATACATCAAGTTAATCAATCAAATTGTTTTTTAATTATTAATTAAAAATGAAATATTTTTTTAATTTGTTTTTACATTATTGAAATAAGAAATTAAAAATTTTATTTATTTTATATTTATAATTTATTATAAATAATTATATATTTACTTAAAATATTAATATTTTATTTATTTAGTATAGCATGTTCTAAGCTATTTTACGTTTTAAAAATTATTTTTATAAATATATAAATTATTTATTATTTAATTTGTAATAAAAAATAAATTTTGTGCTTTGTGCGTGTAATGTACGTTGTGAACTGCATTATGGCGAGATGACATTCACCTGAGTATGTGCCCGATATATGACGATAATCAGTGTTTGTTCTTTCAATGGGACACAAAAGATGAGGGCAAAGGAGGATTTTGCTACCGGGAATCCATCTTTTGATTTTTGAGGTTCCTTCTTTCTACCCTTGCCAAGATGACTGCTTCATCTGCTCTGTAACCAAGGAAAATATTGCGGAAGAAATTTCAATATGCGTGATATTGGCGTTAGACGTGTGCTGCACAACGGGCCTAACCATTATGATCGGAATTCGCATTTGAGGAAATTCAGAGTCAAATCGGTAGATGATGATATGGAGTAGCGGCTCCTATTATCGGTAGATGATATTAAGCTTTTTTTTGGACAATTATATCCATTATTTTTTTCCTCTAAATTCAGTTAATTAAATAAATAATATTATTTTTTATCATTTTAAATTAAATAATAAATTAATAAGCTATTTTCACCAAACACGCTATAATATTATGTTTTTAAATAGATGCATTGATGAATATATTCAATTGTATTGTGAGGAGCAAATAATAATGATTTTAAAATTGAAATTAGAAATGTGTTTTTCGTGTTATCACGTAAATGCATATTTTGTGTAAAAAGAGTAGATAATAACTTGACCAGTCCTATCGAAAGTAGCCGTCATAAAAAGAAAAGAAGTAGAAGATCAAATATTTAACTTCACAACTAATACGGGAGCGTTTAAGATCAAATAGTTCGAGGCTTTTTGAAGACATCAGAAGCATTGATTTCGATTCTCAAACTAGGTACCTGTTTGGTATGATTGGTTTTCACAACTTAATCAGTATTCGTCATACTTTATAATTTGCTAGTCTATGAGGTTTTGAGCTGCCTTATTATAATGAAATTGTGGAATTTTTTAAAAACGCAAGAAATAGACCGCGCAACGATTTTCTGCAGCCGTTTTGCCGTTTTTATCCTTATATTTATGGCTGCATCACTTAATTATTAGCTATTAACTGCAGCATTGCCGTTTTAATCCCAGTTGAAGACCAGCACTGTTGTCGTTTCCGAATTCAAAAAGAAAGGAATCAATTGGTGATGTGGAACAATAGCCTCGTCAGCAATAACTTATTTTATTTTTCTTCTGTCAACACTGGACACGTAGCTTATTAATCGGCCCTACTAACTCTGCCACGACGAACAACGGGGCATATCAAGTAGTCGTACCGGCACGTGATCACTGAAACGAAAACAGTTGCAGATTTCTGTCCTCGACTCTGCGTCTTCCTTCTTTTCTTTGTTTTCAATTTTTTTTTTAGAACTGTTTACTTTACCCTTCTTCGTTTCCATTTCACGCTCCCAGTGATATCAAAAATGAAGAAAATGATTCCAAATTCCAGGACTCGAGGAGATTTCAAGCTTCACAGGTTTCGGGTACACTTTACATTTTCTCTCTGGTCCAATGTTTCTTGTCCTTATCGTGTCTTTGTATCTATGCGCGAGCTTCTTTTTCTTTCTATGGCGGTTTGTGTTGGATTTTTTTTTTTTTTTTTAAAATGGCGGTTTGTGCTAGAGTTTTCTTTTTAAAATTTTAATTAATGGCGGTTTGTGGTAGACTTTTTCTTTTTTTAGTCTAGTTGCATATTTCACTTCACATTCTCTCGTTCTGACCCTTTGCTTCAAGTCCTTTTTGTTGTATTTGTATCGTATTTCTTTAGCTTTTTTTTTTAAAATTTTTTTCTTGTATGGCGGTTTGTGCTTGAATTTTTTCAGATGTTTTTTGTGGCTGTTTGTGCTAGAGTTTTCTTTTTTCAGTTTCTGGTGAATATTTCACTATTACAAACTAAAACTTCTCATGCACTTTGTCAAGGTGATGCATTCTTCACCCAAGACTAAGATTAAGCGAGCATGGCCGGTCGCTTTTCGCCAATTTCCCGAAGATCATGGAAGGCCTAATTGTGTGGCAGAGACGGACCCAATCGACAATGAAAACCTTATTCTTGAAACAGCTCCTGCAAAATATTCACTGCCGAGGGTTTTGCAAGGAGGAGTTTCAATGAAGTCGGCCTCTCCCTCACATTTTACCATGAAGTCCCTTAGAGGGTCAACTACTAGCCGCGATAAAGTGATTAAGGTTCTGAAAGAGTACCATGAGATGCTTGACAAGCTCTTGAAGGAAAATGAAACGAATCAGGTGAGAAATCCCAACATTTACAAAGATGCTGCAATGGTTCTTCAAAAACAGCACAAATGGGTTAACGCAGCCAAAAGGTTGGGTTCAGTTCCTGGAGTTGAAATTGGTGACAAATTTCAATTCAGGGCTGAATTATGTGTGGTTGGCGTTCATTGTCAGTTCGAGAGAGGAATAGATTACATGAAGAAGGATGGGATTATAGTGGCCACAAGCATTGTTGCTACCGATAGGTATGCCAATGAAATGAAATCATCTGGTGAATTGATTTATTGTGGTGAAGGTGGGAATCCAAATTTTAAAAGTGGGCAACCAATTAAAGATCACGTTCTTGAACGAGGAAATCTTGCATTGAAAAATAGCATGCAACAAAGAACTCCTGTGAGAGTTATTCTATCTGAATATTGTAAGAGGTCTAAGTTATCTGCTCTTAGAGATACTCCTCAACAGAAGAATTTAGCGACCCCATATGTTTATGATGGCTTATACAATGTGGAAGAGTTATGGCAGGAAAGAGGCGAATTTGGTAAACTTGTTTTCAAATTTCGGCTGATAAGAATTGCAGGGCAACCGGGGTTAGTTCAACGATTTCCAGGCAAACACAAGAAGGTAACACCCTGTATAAGGGGTCCTTTAATTAATGATATATCTGAAGGCAAAGAGAAGATGCCGATTGCAGTAGTGAATGAAATTGATGAACAGAGACCTTCAGTATTCACTTATGTTGCCAAGTTAACCTATCCGCAATTGAAGAATCGATCCATGTTAAGTGGTTGTGATTGTACCGGTCATTGCCCTGATTCGATAGATTGTTCATGCAAAATCAAGAATGGGCAAGAATTTCCATATGATAATCGCGGGCATCTTATTAAAGAAAAGCCCTATGTTTATGAGTGCGGTAATTCTTGCAAGTGTTCTGAATCTTGCATTAATAGAGTGAGCCAACTGGGCATCCGATTTCAACTTGAGGTGTTCAAGACGAAATCAAAAGGATGGGGTGTCAAATCAAGATCATACATTCCATCTGGAAGTTTTGTGTGCGAGTATGTTGGAGAAATTCTTTCAGCCAAGGAAGCAGAGGAAAGGGTTGGCAGCAGGGATGAATATTTGTTTCACATGGGAGATAACTATAGTAATAGCAATTTTAAAGAAAAACAGGTGCCTATTTGCAAATCTCATCCTTCAAATTTCTCTGAGAAAGATATTGGGGGTTTTACTATTGATGCAGCGCAATGTGGTAATGTTGCGAAATTCATTAATCATAGTTGTTCTCCTAATCTCTATGTGCAAAAAGTCTTTTATGATCATCATGAAATGCCTCACGTAATGCTATTTGCCAAGAAGGACATACCTGCCTCGAAAGAGTTGACGTATGATTACAAGTATAGGTTAGGAGAACTTTGTCATATAAATGGGAATTTCAAGGCAAAGAAATGTTTCTGTTCATCTCTTAAATGTGCTGGAAAGTTTTACTGAATAATAAAAGCTAGACGAAGGGTATTTTTTTTGGGTGGACTAAATGTTTAATATCACACTGTTGCAAAGTTTTGCTGACATGCATAGATAAGGTAGTTTTTTGGGTCGATTAGATGTTGAATGTGCATACTGAATGTAATGTTCTTTGATCTAATGTAATGCATCTTTTTCTTGTCACTTTCTCTTATTGCATTTAATTAATATGCAGAAGTGCACGTTTATATCCATATGGTTCCTTTCTTTATATTAATAATGCATGCTTAAAATGAATTATGCTTGAACTGCAAAAGACTTTTCCTATTGCTGCTCTCTTTCTGTGGGTTTACTGCCTCTAAATCTGTGAATAATGGAGACCAGCAATCTGCATTTTATCTTCTTAAAACAGGGGAGAACTTTGTACAAGCTGAAGGTCATTAGAGAGGACAATGCTGCCCGCAGTTTCTACACAGTGAAAAACTTTGCCATTATCAAGATTTGCTCAATTGTTAATTCAGTTGGAATAGTGAATCTTTTGAACAAAACTTGCTATAGTTGTATGAGATATTGTTAATAGAATTTTATTTGGAGCTTAATGACATAATAGCCATTAAGTAGCTGCAAATTGGGCAACTAGATAATGCATTATCTCCATTTCTCTAGTGCTCTCTATTCTACAATGGCGGTTTCGGCGCATGTTAGGTTTTTCCTCTTTTATTTTAGTTCTAAAACTAAAACTGTGTTACTCTTTTTTTTAAAATAGCATTGTCAATGATGACTTTCTGTTCTCTTCAATTGTCAAAATGCTTCAATAGCTTCAAGTTCAAGAAGAAGAAGAGAGTTGGTTGGAGAAGGAATACTCCCCTGACCGTCTTATTATTTTCTGCAAGTGAGTACGTGCTATAACTTCTAGGTTGCCATTTTGATCCTTCACATTTTATGGCTGCATGATGATATTATTATTATTACCTATAAATTAACTGTTGTCATTTTCGTCCAAACTGAACTGAAATCAGCTTTATTTTTATGGATCGTTTGTTTGTTGAAATTAGTTATTTTGATATTTATTAGTTGTTTTAATAGTATTTTATGAAATACTAAAAGTTAAATGTTATGAGTTAATTTTTTATAAAAAAATTATTTTAATTTTTAAAAATTAATCCAAACATTATTGATAAAAATTATTTAAAATGTTATTGCCGAGTGAAGTTTAAATTTTTACTCATTACATCTTTAGAAAAAAATAAGGCGGTCAGTTTTAAATTTCAAAAAAATAAATAAATAAAAAAAACCATTGGTTGTAGTATTTAATAAAAGGAGGAAGAATAATAAAATAAATACAAATTTTACGATTCAAATAGAAAATTTCTTGCACTTATCGATAATCGCACGTAACTTTCACTTTTTTCTCTTTGACAGTCAAGTATAAATTAATTGCTGCAACCTTGTCAAATGGTCTATAAAGGAGAAATGGCGGTTATTTATTTTTCGAACTGCCCATTTTTTTTTTCTTTTGTCAATTTTTGACTAATTTTTTAATTTTAACATTGGTGACATGGAAAATGGCTCAGCACTGACTTATCACTATCAGACACGTAGCTAATTAATGGGCCCTACTAACTCTGCCGCATCGAAAAATAGGGCATAAAGACTGTAGCCGTCTTGCCGCGTGATCACTGAAGCCAGCTGTACTCTTTCTGTTACTCTTCTTCGTTTTCAATTTCGCTCTCCCAACACAAAACAAAACACAACACAACTCCAGGACTCGAGGTGGTTTTAAGCTTCACAAGTTTTAGGTACATTTGACATTCTCTGTTCCTGTCCTATTGCTTCAAGTCCTTTTCGTTTTCGTTGTATTCGTATCTGTATGTGTATCTCGTTGTTCTTTTTTTTTAACGGCTGTTTGGGCTAGAGTTTGTTCTAGAGCTTTTTTTTCACTATTACTTGGCCTTGTTTGAATTTTTGTCTTCAATTTGAATTTTACTTCTTCATTTCTTCGGGCAAAAATGTGGTGATCTTGGTTTAATTATTTCCAAGAAGCAAACTAAAATTTCTCATGCATTTTGCATGTTTCATCCTAGACTAAGTTTAAGCGAGCAAGACCAGTGGTTTTGCCCCAATTTCCCAAAGATTGTGGTGGAAGGCCAACTAGTATGGCCGAGACGGACATGGAGGCGAACCCAAGCGAAAGCGAAAACCCTCTCCCTGAAGCAGCTCTTCCAACGAAAAACGATCCTTTTTCTGTTTCCGAGGAAGTTGTTCCAGCCAGTGACAAGGTCGGTGGCAAGAAACCATTTGCCGCTACTTCTAGTGCTGATGTTAATTGCGATAGTGGGGAGTCAACTACGAGCCGTGATGAAGTGATTAAGGTTCTGAAATTGTACCGTGAGACCCTCAGGAAGCTCTTGAAGGAAAACAAAGCAAATCTGGTAAGAAATCCCAAAATTTACAGAGATACTGCACTGGATATTAAAAACAAATGGGTTAACACTGCTAAACGGTTGGGTTCAGTTCCTGGAGTTGAAATTGGTGAAAATTTTCAATGTAGGGCTGAATTACGTGTAGTTGGCGTTCATTGTCAGTTTGAGAGAGGAATAGATTATGAAGAAGGATGGGATTATAGTGGCCACAAGCATTGTCGCTACCGATAGGTATGCCAATGAAATGAGATCGCCTGACGTGTTGATTTACTGTGTTGAAGGTGGAAACCCAAATGTTAGAAGTATAAAACCAATTAAAGATCAAGTTCTTGAACGAGGAAATCTTGCATTGGAAAATAGCATGAAGCAAATAACCGCTGTAAGAGTAATTCTATCTGAAAATTGTAAGAGGTCTAAGCTATCTGCTCTTAGAGGTAATCGACAGAAGAATTTAGCCACCACATATGTTTATGATGGCTTATACAATGTGGAAAACTTATGGCAGGAAAGTGGGGAGTCTGGTAAACTTGTTTTCAAATATCGGCTGAGAAGAATTGCAAGGAAATCGGGGCTAACTCTAGGATTTCTAGGCACACACAAAAATGTAGCATCCCGTAAAAGGGGTCCTTTAATTAGTGATATCTCTGGAGGCATCGAGAAGATGCCAATTGCAGTAGTGAATGAAGTTGATGAACAGAGACCTTCACCATTTACTTATGTTGCCAAGGTAACCTATCTGCGATTGAACAATCAATCTATGTTAAGTGGTTGTATGTGTACTAGTCAATGCTCTGAGTCCATAGATTGTAAATGCAAAATCAAGAATGGGCAAGAATTTCCATATGACAATCACAGGCATCTTATTAAGGAAAAGCCTTGCGTTTGAGTGTGGTATGATTCTTGCAATTGTTCTGATTCTTGCATTAATAGAATGAGTCAACTGCGCATCCAGTTTCAATTTGAGGTGTTCAAGACGAAATCAAAAGGATGGGGTGTCAAATCAAGATCATACATTCCATCTGGAAGTTTTGTATGCGAATATGCTGGAGAAATTCTTTCTGCCAAGGAGGCAGAAAGAAGGGTGGGCAGCAGGGATGAATATTTGTTTGACATGGGAGATAACTGCAGTGATCGCAGTTTTAAAGAGGAATGGACATACGAATCTCATCTTTCCAAATTCTCTGGGAAAGATATTGGAGGTTCTACTATTGATGCAGCTCAATATGGTAATGTTGCAAGATTCATTAATCATAGTTGTTCTCCTAATCTCTATGTGCAAAAAGTCCTCTATGATGATCATAAAATACCTCATATAATGAATGCTATTTGCCAAGAAGGACATACCTGCCTCCAAGGAGTTGACGTATGATTACAAGTACAGGTTAGGAGAACTTCGTCATATAAATGGGAATTTCAGGGCGAAGGAATGTTTCTGTTCATCTATTAATTGTGTTGGAAAGTTTTACTGAATAGAAAAGGAAAGGTAGTTTTTTTGGGTGGACTAAATGTTTAATATCTCACTGTTGCAATGTTTTGCTGACATGCATAGACAGGGTAGTTTTTTGGGTCGATTAAATTTTGAATGTGTAGGTGGAATGTAATGCTCTTTAAGCTAATGTAATGATTAGCATGTCTGCTCATGCATCTTTTTCTCATCACTGCATTTATTAATTATGAAGAAATGCAGGTTCATGTCCAGTCCAGATGGTGCATCTTTTACAATTCTAATATATGCAAACATGAATTATGCATGAACTACAACTGAAGACTTCTCCTATTGCTATTCTGGATCCGTGTGTTTAGTTTTCTTCTTTTGTCTGTGAAGAGCACAGACCAGGAATCTGCATTTTAGCTTCTGAAAACAGGGATAACTTGTAGAAGCTGGTTATCATGGGTTAGGACAAAAATTATGAACCCTAATATTAGGAAAGAATCACTCGATACTTTTTCTTTCCTATATAGCAAAGAGAAAATTATGCTTTCGAAATTCAAATCTTTCTTAGAAGAAAGATAGCCTCGCTTGCGATGCGACTTTGTAAGAAAGAAAATTGAAATCCAGAAGTCACGCTATTTAGGACTTAAACACTGTTAGCAAGTAATATGAAAAGGTTTGACGGTCGTAGATTCAGTCCGATACGATACCAAGAATTGAAATTGATTCCAGCCGTTAGATTCATAAGATCAAGCTCATCATAGTGGAAGGATTCCTAATCGGCATGGAATTAAAATCGCAGCCGTTCATATAGTTTTAAATATTTAAGGAAAATTAAGACTTTGAGATGGAGACGAACGGGTTTCAGAATCCATTTAGAATTCAAACTTCCAAAGCTGTACAACTTTTTCTCTCGGCGTGCAAGCAGAGCTCGCCTGTAAGGGAACGTTTCAATACCGTTCTTTAAGCCTGCAGCTGCGAACAGACTCTATTCGCTGACAGAGAACTGAGAAGGAAGACGAACTGAAAGGAGATTTTGTTAGGCGAGATTTTCCCTTGCATAAAGAAAAAATGCAAGATGATGATTTGGGAGGAGATGATGATTAGAACAAGGAAGAATCGAGCACTAATCGCAGTGAAGTGAAAAAGATTATGAAATTGTACAGTGAAGTACTTGAGAAGCTTTTATATGAAAATAAAAAAGCACAAGTATCGAATTGAATTTTGTTTGTAAAACAAATAAACTTCGTAGGATGAGAAACACTTTTGATGATGAGGGGATTGAATTTCAATATCGTACTAAGCGTTTTAAGAGTTAGATTAACAAACAACCTATCTTTGGCAATATTGTATTTTCAATTTCCAAGCCATTTTTTACATTCCACTTTCTTTTTTCATATTATGGTTAGTCCTTGAATTATGTATTATATATTTATTAAATTTTATCTTATTTTCAATAACTTTCGTTAATTTTTTTATTTATTATATCAATATAATATACAAATAAAATTATTTTTTAACCACAATAACTAATATTTCTTAATCTGTGTGAAAATAGAAAATGAATTATTTTTTTGACGAAGAAATAATTAATTTTTAAATAATTTAAAGCCTTACTTATAAACTTAGTTGTTCTAATATTTATTAATTAATTTTTTGGTAGCTTTTTATTAATTATTAAAAGTAGTACTAACTTTTAACACTAACAATGAAAGTGGAGATAGTACCGTAAATTTTGAGTTATCTATGCCCAATATTATTTAGAATTTTGCTATTAGTGTCCATCATAAACATATTTAAATATTTGTTTAAATAGATAAGAAATCACTTGAAATTTTATATTCTCATTATTAATAATGTGTAAAGTACTTACCCATAACCAAATCTATTTAGTATTATATAGATAACAGGTAGTAAGTACTTTACCGTCTATCTCATACCCAATCAATGCTCATTAGTCATAGAAATTTCATTTTCTGTACAAGTTCCAAACCTATTTATAACATATCATGTTATATCCAATTCAATTTATTAATGAATTTTTTTTAATAAACCATTGAGTCATAATCCATAGATTAATAAATTTTTTTTAGCATATCATAAAATATTAAATGAAAGAGTGAGTGACTCTAAATATAAATATAAATTCTATTAAATTTTAAAAATACCAATGTTTTCAATAAAAAACTTTAATTTTTTTATTTAATTAATATATCCAATTTGGTAATTATATAAATAAAATTAGTTTTAAGGTGCCTAAAAACCAACTTCTTAAACTATTTAAAAACAATTGTTAATTAAATAATTTTACTAAAAATATCAACTACTTATTTTAAATTGATTTATAAACTAAAAATATATATTTAACTCGAACGTTAGAAATCAATAGTCAAATTTAGCACAAGCAAAAAATGTTATAAGTTAAATGAAATATTATTTTCTTTATTATATTTCTAAATTAAAAACCAAAAAAAAAAATGTTATGATCCAATTACAATAATAAATTTTATTATTATTGGTCATAAATAAATTTTTTAGAATGTATAAACAATTAAGTAGTAAAACGACATTAAATTATAAGAAATTAAATCACCAACCAACTAAAAAATAAAAATAAAAATGATGCTTCTGGAAATTCTTCTAAATTCCATTCTACTTCTATATATTATGGACTATGGAATATAAAATACTTAGGCAAGTGAAATTTTACATTCTAGAGAAGCAGACTAGACGCTGTTAGCCACTAAAAATACATATTTAGCAAACTCAAACTATATATATATCAGTCATAAGCATACACACCATGCAGAGACTTACATAAAGATAGAAGCCAACCCCAAGACTTCAAATCCGTCTCATTTACCGTGGTTTCCTTTACGTCTGGACCTGGAATCAGCGGGCGGGTGACTGCTACTGTAGCCACCACTGCCACCGCTTCCTCCACCAGCACCGCCACCGCCAGAATTTCCGGACCCACTTCCAGCCCCATATCCACCACCATGTGCACCACCACTTCCGTACCCATAACCATATCCTGATCCTGATCCGCTTCCGGTCCCGGATCCAAAGCCAAAACCTCTACCAAATCCATTTGGCGACCGCCCCGAACCCGAACCATAACCGTATCCGCTGCCCGGACTGGACCCCCAGCCCCAGCTGTAGTCATAGCTGGGGCCGTGACCATGGCCAGTAGCCCCAGTAGAGGAGCCACCCTGTCCCTGATCATAATTAGGCCCAGTTGACATCTCAGGAGCGGTGCCACCAACAGAAACTCCAATGATCAATAGCAGAAAGAAGACAGTGAAACAAAACGACTTGGACTGCATATTTTTTAAGGGGAAAGCAAAGTAAGTAGGCTTGTGAGTTATGGTGAGATATTGCACCTTATGACAAAGGGTACATGAAGAAAGTGGGCTTATATAGTGGGTTTTGACGTTGACGAGTGGCCACCCGTGATCCGTTTTACTCTTTTGCACAGCATACATGTCAGGTTCCTAGTAGCAGAGGTCTCTCATTTTTAATTTTTTATAATTCATCGACCGGTTTAACGGTTCGAAATACCATTTCAGACATATAACGAAAATACTGTTCCTCTAAATTCATCAAATTAGTTCAATTTTTTCATCATCTCGAGAATTCAAAATCGAAAATTCTAACCTTTTATATTTATATAAGAAAAAAAAAAGTCGAAATTAAATTAAACTAATGAAAATATATAAATTGTAGGGTAAAGTAAAGAATTAGAAGTCGAAAGTCAAAGTCACGGCCACTAACATTTTTCCAGATTCGCACCACCGCCTGGACCAAAATATTTCTCAAGTTAATCGCTTCATGACCACATAACATAATGTGTTCATACATCAGCGCTCATTATTACCGCCTTTCAGATTTATGATAATTTAAAATTTAGAAACTTGATTTTAATGTAATAAATAAAAATAAAAAATAAAAAGAGTATATATATTCATTTATTGGTAGCGTGATAAGTGCCTCTAACTGAGGCAAATGTTTCAACACTGAATTATTTCCATTGATGTTCTTAAATGTCAACTGAATGACTTGATCCGTTAGAGCTTTCAGTCGGTTGTTATGGCTTTAAACAATCAATAATTTTGTCATTTTTCTTGTTTCATTTATCATTGTCGCAACACAGAAATAGTAATAGAAAATGAACCGAGAAACCAAACAAGTGATGGAAAAGAAAGTTGGTCCAAAAGCAAGAATGAATTGTTGTAGTGGCGGTAGCTTTTTAACCGGCCGGCCAGCCAGCCCACTTAGGACATCTGGCAACCCAAGCATGGACACTATAAATGCATGCTAGAAATTACTATCTTTGCATTCATTTCTTTATTATTTTGATTGATGAATTGACAAAATTATCCACACATATTACCGTTTTTATATATATTAATAATTATCTCTTACAAATATCTCAAAATTCTCCTAATTTTAAATTTATTTACGATATATTATTAAAATAATAATATTTACTGTGATTCCTCAAAAACGAGTGGGATGGGCAATTGGTAAGAGGAAACTTTTAACTCTGTAGTGGGTTGTGGGAGAAATGGACTTTGACTTGCACATTCTTGAATTTGATCCTATCCATTCATGAGAATGACGTGATCCCGAAACGTGTATTCGCTTTCCCCTCCCTATCGTCTTCTTTAGTGGGAATTTTTTCAGTTTTAACTGTATTTGCAATTTCATCATCATATGTTACAAATATCTGAGCTCAATTATAGGTTTAGGACCACAATACCTTCATTTCTTTTTCCCCTATGAAACTCATTGATTTCTTGTTTTTTCCTCCATCAGAACAGACAATTAAGCATGTCGATATGGGAGAGGAGTTTATAGGCTAAGCTCATTCACAGCCTAAACAAGTCTAACGTTAGATGGGTGGAGATAGAATTGACCTAATTTTGGGCCTGTCCAAAATGTAGGGCACTACGTTACTATTTGAAACTCACATGCACCCTTCAGAGAGGCGTCGTTAATCGATAAGCCTAAAAGGTGACTAGATTTTTCATTAGCCCAAACCGTGTGGGGTCCTTCTGAGATCTCACATGCGGATGCTCTTATTGGGCCCCTCTGAAGTTGGACCATAACTCCTCAACTTCAACGGATCACTCGATCGTCTCGGCCCAATCCACTTGCAATTATTTGTCCATAATTCCTTTTTTTTATACATTTCGACTCAATTATATCACAAGTGGACCAAATTGCATTCTATTTGCCACTAATTAATTTAATCAATTTTGATTAAATGGTTATATAAATATAATACTCCCTCCTCTCGTCGCTTTCATTTGTCATTTTCAAAAATTAATTAATTATTCTTTTTAGTTTTGCATTTATATGTTGTCTCCACTAAATTAAGTGTTGATTACATTAAAAAATAGATAAAATGTATTAGTTAATTAAAATTTTATCATAATTATCTCAAACAGCACATCAATAGAAGGAATCATACTATTCTAAATGTTTTGACTTTGTCAGTGAAATTTTAATTATTAAATTTTTAAAAATAGATAAATCTCCCGATTCATAAACATTAATCAACAAACAACAAAAATGGGATTTTTTTTTTTAAAGGAAATTTGAAGGTATTATTTAAGTTACTGAGAAAATATTTTATGGAAAGAGCATGCAGACGCATATATATTTATAGTTTTCAACATATAATTAGTTGCACTAATTCAAAAATAATGTTAACTAAACAGAGTGGAAGTCGCTATCAATCATTTCATTCTGTTATAAACAGAAATCTTAGAATGGGATTAATACATTGATGACCTAATTTGTAGATCCACCTAAAATTAGTACCTAAACACCCAAATAATGAGTAATCAGACAAAGTGGCAAACAAGATTCCAGTGGACAGGAAATTAAGATATTTATGTGGGCGCCCATACTTCAGACCTTCTAACTGACAGACATTATCTTTTTAAATAATGTCAAAAGTGGGCTGATTATGGAAGATTCACTTTCAGTGACACGAGTTTGGCAATCAACGAGTACTTATGCTTTGTTCGGATCAACGTAAAATATGAACGGATATAGAATTGAGAGTGAAAAAAAAAAAATTTAAGATATTCAAAATTCATTGTTTAATTTGGGTGAAAATGTCAAGATTTTTCGTAAAAATAAATTTGTTTACAGCAATTTTTTAAATAGCTTTTAGAGTCAAAACGTTGAACGTTGTTTAAAAAGTTATTCGGTAACTTTGGATTAATTTTTAGAGATAAGATAGTTTTTTTAATAAATTAACTCATGTAACGTTCAGCTTTTAACGTTTAAACAGCTAACAGTTAAATGTAACTAAAATAATTAACAGCTGTCAAAACTACTAATTTTATCGAACATATCTTAAATTTTTACAATATTATTTTACCTCTGCTTCTATTTTACTTCCTCTGTCTTTCCAAACACAATATTGAGTTTGAACAAGTATTTCTTCGGTGGTTGATTTTTAAATAATTTTGAATTTTAAAATATAAAAACTTGCAATATAATGCTGAAAGTAACATTTTGTTTTTATGCATGTAAATAATACCATGGGTAATTGTTTTTCATATTAATTGATATCATTTGAAAAAACTTTACCACTCGAAAGCTATACATTTCTTTGTTAAAAAAAAAAAAAAAAAAATGGAGAGCTTAAATTCCATACCTTATATTGCGATTGGGATCATAAAATCATCCAAGATCACAAATAAAAACTATAAATTTAATTTTCCCAAAATCATATGCTACAAAACTAGCAAATCATTTAATTTTTGTTTAAAATTGGAGTTCAACATCATATTTGCACAGCCAGTTCGTAGGTTTCATTAGCTCCTACGCTTGGACCCTGTATTGGGCCCAGCATATAACCTGGGCCCTTGAGCAAAAAATTGAAAGGGACAGCAAAATTCACTTTCGGCTTGGTTGAATATCCGTGATCAGGGTGAGCAACCTTTGGCAAAAATCGAAAACCGAATTATTTTTCATTTTTCGATTTCAACTTAGATTTTCAAACTTATGACCGATTACTGCACAACGGTTTTTTAATGAGTAAAACCAAACCGATGCGAACCAAAATGAAAAACTCAGTCCCGTTTCCAACCTTATTTTGGTGTGAATATTCAATTAAAAGTGAATTTTAATTCTTGAGGTTCGAAACCAAACCGCCACATGGCACTCCCCCTATATCTATAATCCAATCCATCAAAGCATAGTCATTCTAGACCGTGAAGTCATTTTCTTTAAACTTACCAACCTCAGAACTTCAATTACTGTGAAGGTTCTAAGTCCACCCTACCAACAATTTGCATAAAAGGTTCTAAATAAATAAAGACCAAAAACCAAGAATAATACCTTTGGAACAAAATCATCAAAACATCAAACCAGACTATTAATAAATTTAATTACTTCAACTATTACACAAATACAATAAATAAAATAATAAATGAACTCTTTATATGAACAAAAGACTCGTATTACAATTACTAGAAATGTCAGTTGCCACATAAAATTCAATGAAGTCCTTGTCATTTGTCAATCTGACTATATATAATGTAACTAAACAACAATGGCACAAGATATCAACATCTCAAATCCCTCACAGTTACATATCCAGGCAATCAGCATCCTTGCTAATTAAAACATACAATTGTGCCCCAGAAGTCCCCAATCCATATGAAGCAGAATTCAAATCTAAAGCACAATTTAACTCCGGCAGTTCAGAACATTAGAAACTAAACAGGCACCATGTCTTCATCTGAGAGGGAAACAAGTCATATATGGTTTGATTCATGGCACTATTTTAATCTTTTAAATCACTAATTTTGCAAATGCAGAAGCCACAAAGATGCCCACTTCAAACTTGCAATGTCACGTCCTTAAAAATGAAGCGTGCAGAGAAGCCAGCATTGTGCTTGTGAGTGTGGGAGAGAATGCATCGAGGGACATTGGGTAGTTTGATATAGAAGCCAACAGAAATCACAAACAAAATTAGCATACAAAAAGGTTAAAGAGCAGAAACTTCAACAAGTTGATTGACAAAATAAAAGAATATACATGTTTCATTGAATACCACATCTATCTAAATTAAATAACCATAGAGACATTCAGCAAAACTAAATGCAAAAGTGACATTTTGGTAAATATAAATGCTTCTATCTTGCAACACACAAATGCAAATCAAAAGCATAAATACCCAAAACTTAAAAAATCGTGCAACAAAAGCATATTAGGTCGCTCAGTAAAAGAAGTGCTTGTCGACACACAAACTTCTCACAGAGAGAGTTTGTAATCCAGTCTGTTGAGCTTGAATTTTAAATGTCGTCATCGTGACCTATGCAGAGAAAACACAATGCAATATATAACAGTAAAGTTATCATCGTCATCAGAACGGAAATGATAATCTCATCCATAGCTAAAGAAGCTATGTAGGAAGGTGTCCTAAGATTTTCCACGATTCATCACTTGATGATTCAGAAACGTTTGTAGTTCAATTGTATAAATAAGAACTTGGTCGACATACAATGGAAGAACTAAGCAACATGTCAATAAACAACATTTCAACCAATAATCTACAAACATACCTAACTACATCTATCCAATGTACAAAACGCATGCTCATAACATGAAGATATTAAATATGAGTAAAATGACCAATTGTAAAGTTGAGATATTAAATTTATCTGAAGTGTAGAGTACATTTGAAATGGCACGTTTCAAGCATATTCAAATAAATTTCATTCAAATCCAAAAGCCAAATACTTGACATTTCAAATAATAGATTTTAAACAAACTCAAATCCAAGTCATTCAAACAGCTTCATACTCATGTTTACGTTGCTTGGAGTGAAATCCAATCCAACAATGCAGTAACTGTCAGCGAAAATTTCATGTGAATGTGCATACAATACAATACACTCGTCAGCAGATTCAGAAGTCAATACATGAACATCACTTGACAATTAAAGTCTCAGATCAAGTGTTGGATTATAGTATTATGGCTTCATCCTTATCCACAACTATGATGATATAAAATTAACTAAGACAATAAAAATAGGAAAGGAGTTTACTCAGTAATGGCAAATAAAGTCATAGGTTCGATTCTGCCAGCCGATCTCCTCAAATGATAGATCAGAAGAGGGAGCTGTGAATCCTCATAGCAATCTCCGATTTCCAGCGATAAACTCAACAAATAAATTTGAAAAGAAAATATAGAACTCAACATAAAACTCAAAATAAATCGAAATCCAAAATAGAAACAAAAATTATTAGGGAAGAAGATTACTCAGTTATGGCTAAAAAGTCATAGGTTCGATTCTGCCAGCTGATTTCCTCAACTTAACTCAGAAGAGGGAGCTGTGAATCCTCATTGTAACCTCAATTTCCCCAATTCCATCAATTCCAAAACAAGAAACAATAAGTCAATTTGATACAGCGAAAAATTAAGAGAAAACTGTTTAAAGATTGTGAAAGAAGATCGCTCAGGTCAGCGGGAAAGTCGACACGCAAAGTTCTCCAGAAAAAGAGAAGCCTGCATTCCGGTCTGTTGAGCTTGAATTTCCTGAGTCATCAACGCGATCTTATCTCATCTTCATCCTCCAAAAAACATTTTTCATTGAAATTAAAAACTTTAGAAAATTCAAAAACAATATCAGAGAAGCGGAGAAAACTGAGACAGAACGAAGGCACACTGAAGATAGAGACCAGCGGCTCTTGCAAATGGACTGCAATGGCTGTTTATTTATAGTAATAACAACTAGGGTTTCATTTTCATCTGCCATGGAAACAAACTTAGTGGGCTGCAATGTAAATTAAACTGGTAGGCCCAACGCGTCAGGCCCGTACCTTTTTCCACAAATAAAACCTGCGGTCAGGTCATTAAGCCCGTAAATAGAATTTTATGGGCTCAAGCACTTAAGATCTGGGCCGGATCCATTACTCTTTACTCCCATTGGCCTATATTCTTTTTTGGCTAATTGTAATAGATTTATATTTTGAAACTTATATTTAGAAAATATTATGTTGATTTTTCAATTTGAATTTTTATCATTTTAGATTCATTTTTATTTTTATGTCCTTTTTTATTTTGTTATGTGTTAATTTGTTTGAAAATCAAAGCTTTAATGACTTTGTATTTCATTTTTTTATTTTAATTATCGGTATTTTAATTATTTAGTTTTTTTTATTAATTTCCTAATTTAATAGTCATTTTATTTTTTTTCTTGTTGCTATATTTTTTTTTTCAGCTAGCTCTCACCTTTGTCTCCTATTTTTCATTTCTCTTCTATGTTTTCACATTTGTACAAGTGTATCAACGATTTATTTATTTTTTTTGAAAAATTGTCATAACCATAAATATTATTTATGTTTTGTGGAGACTAAGGTAGGATTTTCGATTTTGTTTGGATTGATATTGATACGATAAAATATATATATATATATATATATATATATATATATATATATATATATATATGCATACACCATATTTATTCGTACAATACATATATACAACATGTTGACTTGTTTTGATCAAATGTGTTGATTGGTGTATGTATATATTAATTTTGTATTTAATTAATTTTATAGTATTTATTGATATAATACATACACCATAGTATTTATTGATATATATATATATATATATATATATTATAAACAATACAAAATTCTGAATAAGGATTAAATATATCATTCATAATCCTCTGAAATTCAGAAGGTGCATTTTTTAAACCAAAAGGCATTACATTCCATTCGAACTGGCCAAATGGAACTGTGAATGCAGTTTTATACCTCTCTTTAGAATCAATTTGAAACTGCCAGTAACCTGACTTCATATCAAATTTACTAAAGATATTGGCATTAAAAAGTCTTTTTAATAAATCCTTTTTATTAGGAATAGGGTATCTAATCCATTTTAATGCAGTATTTAAAGGTTTATAATTTATTACTAACCTAGGGACTCCTCTTTCAATCTCTGCGCTTTTATTTACATAAAAAGCTGCACAAGACCAAGGGCTTCTAGATTTAGTAATTAATTTTTTATCTTCTAATTCTTTAATTTCCTTTTTACAATGTTCAACCATTTCAGGACTCATCTGAATTGGTCTAGCTTTAGTTTTAATAGATTTTTCATCAAAATCTTTTTCATATGGCAAATCTACTATGTGTTGCTTACGATCCCAAAACGCATTTGGATGATCTGCACATAGATTGTTTTCCATATATTCTTTTAATTTTTGAATTTTATCTTGTACTTCCTTACTTTCTAATTGTTCTCTAATTCTTTTTAAATATGCATTATTTCTTAAATCTTTTAAATCTTCTTCCTTAGATTTTATTAGTGAATTAATTTCTAAGGTTTTTATTGAATAAGCTTTTAATAAATTTAGATTCTACTCTTCTCTTTTTTGTTTATATATATATATATATCATCAGATGCACGCGGGGCGCCGATCTCCCATATATAGCTGATGATATCAAAGACTACCCTCACAAACCCATGGTGACACACTTCATTTTAATTTCACTCAAACAAGGCAATCTATATGACAGCACATTTAATCAGCAACTCATCATATTGGCAATCATCAATTCAATAATTAATATGCGTATTATAAAATGTGATAATATGATTATTAAATAATAGCATAATATAATTTGATATAAAAATATAGAAAATCATGGTGATATAAAATCATGATGTTATAAAATGCATATTATGCACCATTTATTATTTTTCATAGTGATTATAGGATATTCAAATTCTAGTTTCCATTCCGGTCTAGAGGGATCGTGAATGAGGTCGGACGATCTAGAAATTAAGAATATAGAGAAAACTCATCAGATAACTATTTATCTTGAAATAATAAATAGAGAATTAACCTAACAAATTACGTACTACCCTCTTTATTAAGTCAAATCTAACTTCAACATCACTTAACTGTCAAACATCAATTAATTCAATTTCTCGTCAAGACCTTTAAAACAATCTAGATTTACTACCAAACCAATATATTATAATTAATAATATTCTCATTTCGCATAAATATAATTCTTTCACCGATAATCTTTTTCGTACATAGTTTAATTACAATCTCCAAATATCCAATAACCATTTATCTTATTCACCCTAATTGATCCTTAGTAACCACAAAATATATCTCTATATCGAATCATTTTTTTCATTGATTTTAACCATATATTCACATTTCTATTTACAAATTAATTAACAATAATTCTTTATTAACATATTTTTCATTTTATTCAATATTCGACTTTAATATCTTAATTCAAATCGAATAAACTACTATTTTATTATTAAATTCCAAATATAATATTAATCGATATCTAAATATACCTTTTATGTTTGGGCTATAATAATATACAACATCAAATTTACACGACCAAATCAAACGAATAATTTTTTTTTTATCAACTCAATTGTTTATACCTAACTAATACTCATAATCTTAATAAAATTTCCCAACTTCAACAACTCCTCTAATTAAATTTCTTAATCTCATTACCAAAAATATTCTTCTACAAATTTTATTTTTAATTAATCAATTACTAATTCTAGTATATATTCAATATTAATTAATAAATTAATTTCCCACAATAAATCAATTTTTCACGCAATTCAAAATTGAAGGAATTAACTAGAAATTTTAGAATATTTTCGATATCCTCAATCACACAAAATAGTCCCAAAAATCATAGATCAGAGACGATCGGACTCGAATTGTTACTGAGGTGGCCGGAGTTGGACTTGAGGGGCTGAGTTCGCTGAGCTCAGGCGGAGCAAGCGACTGGTGGTCATGCGGAGGAGCCACTGAAGGCCTGAATTGGCGCGAACGGTGGAGCTCGTTGCACTGGCGACTTGCAGTGGCTGGTCGATGGTCGCGCAAAGCCTCTACTAGTAGCGTTGCTAGCGGCGCGATGTTGAAGACCAGCTGAGCTTGAAATGGTGCGACGCAGACATGAGAATAGGGAGGAGCACTTGCTGCTGCTGCTAGTGGCGCTGCTGCTGCCACTGGTGGCGCTGCTGCTGTCGTCGGTGGCGGCATGGCACGGAGAGAGAGAGTGAGGCGGTGAGGAGAGAGAGAGAGAGAGAGAGAGAAAAGAAGAACAGAAAATGAAGAAGAAGTAGAAGAATGAGTCTGTCGCTTGAAAGGGAAAAGAAAGAAAGAAAGAAAAGCAAAGTATTTTTGCTAGGGTTTCTAGAAGATTCCAGGTCATTTTGGTTCGGTTCGAATTGATTTGGTCTGATTCAATGAATCAACTCGGTTTTCATTCAATTTTTGGTAAATCAAATGAATTTTTCGGTCTGATTAAATTTTGCATGGCTTAAATTTATTGGCCAAAATTTTAGAATTAAAATTAAATTCGTCCTCAAATTTTAAAAATAGTAAAAGACAGCAACACATTTGGCATAGATTATATCAAAAATCATAATCAATGAAACAAAATAAGTCCATTTCATTTACCAACAAGACGAAATCTCTTATTCAGAATGAAAAAAGTAAGAGCATCTCTCCTGCATTTCAGCTGCCACTTTCCACGTGCACTTCTCGATTGAATAGTTTCTCCACCACACTTTATCATAGGAATCTCTTTAAATCGAAGTTTATGAATCTGAATATCGAGAATCTTAACTAGCATCTCTTTGTAAGTCAAGTTCTCATTAACTTGGACTCCCTATGGCTCTAATACATAAGACGAATCAGAAATGTACTTCTTTAACATTGGTATATGGAAAATCAAGTGTAAGAGAGAAAATTCATTAGGCAAATCCAATTGGTACACCACAACTCCAACCTTTGCCATCACTGGATACGGTCCTATGCATTTAGGGGCTAGTTTCCCCCTTTACCAAAATAAATATTACTTTTCATAGGAGATATCTTTAGAAAGATCATACCTCCATCTTGAAATGTTATTTCTTTTTCTGTTTACAAAAAGCTGTTTTAAATTTTATTTTAAATTGTAGATACTTTTTCAAATGTGATCTAAATTAATTAGGGTCTCACTAACTCTTCATCTCTTACTTTCTCCCAACAATTAGGAGATCTACACTTCTTACTATGAAGTGCTTTTGTGAAAAGTCATCCACATAGCAAATTTTGTTAATGCTAGGTGTGAATCTAAATATCGCATAGAATTTCATATCCACATCTAGAGCATACCTTCCTAAGTTGAATCTCAGATTGTCCACCAGTCTCTGGTGGAAAGTCTCATCAAAACCAAATTTGGATTGCTTACTATATACAAAATTTCCAACTCTAAATAAACCTCTACACGTTCTTAACTTTTAGATGTTCTTCAAGTTTAAATTTTATGTTCATATGCTTAGCATTCCTATTGTTGCCAGCTTATATGAATTACAACTCTATTATATCTCAATCATTTTACTATAATAACAATTTCACTAACTTCTTTCATACAATAAAACTTATATTCCCTTTAACCTTTCTTATAGCTGATTCACTTTCTCTACTTATATAGCAATTATCTTGTACATGCCCAAATTAACTACATATTGATTTTCTCCATAAGTCCTTTACGCCAAATGTCCATAAATGCTCCTTTTAACTATTATGCTGATTGTCCCATACTAACAATGATCATCTATGCACTTCAGATCATTTTAAATCAGAAATCTTTTCCAAATAAACCTATTAAGGTTCAACTTAGAACAAATTCTTGCAAATTCATAAAATTCATAAGCTCTTCTATACCTTATTCATATCTCTACTTATTTATCCGGATCACTTACATATTACATAATCACTATTCAGTAATTAAACAATTCATTATTGCATACAATAATTAATTCAATAAATACTTCATGTATTAAATAATTAAAATTTCTTACTTAGTTTATAATCAATTTTAGGATGTTAATCTTATATAAATTTTGATAATTGACACATAAGTATCTAAAGAATTTAATCTTTCTTCAAATCATTAATTTGTTCAGTTCACGACCATAGAAATTTATCTTATTTAAAATAACTATATGCTCCATACACAATTATGCCCATTAAAAGCATATTTACTCTACAAGCATTCGTTATCTCATGTTTGTCGTATTTACTTCTTAACTCTTGGTAACCCACTCAAAATATTTATCATCTAATGATTTATAAAACTTGTACAGATATACCATAGACATTCTTTTATACCTAAAAGTTTATTTATCATGTCACCAAATCTATTATGAAATAATTTTTTTTTTTATAATCACTATCAAAATTCTTATATCAAGCCATATTCCATTCATTTAAAATCCAATATCCTCAACTTCGAGCCATAAGATATATTATCTCAAAAATTTTAAATCTCACTTCTTAAGTGCCTCTAGATTTTCAAATTTTTAGGAAGAGTAATTCCTCTTACTTTTTAAAAGATAAATTTAGAATATCAAATCTTATAATCCAAATTCTGATATGCCGAAATATTAGCAAAACGAAAGACCTTCACATAATATTTTTCTCAAATTTAAGTAAAATAATCTTTAGGAAACAAAATTTATTTCCTTTCGAAAAAGATTTATTAATTATTACAAACTCAAAAATTTTCATGTCACCATTAGAACAAACTCCAAGTATTAATTATAAATCATTAGTCCCTTCCTCTTTTTTTTTTTTTGCTCATAAAATTCCTCCTTTAAATTTTGAAATCTACTTATCATCTTACTATCTATCATGTAGTTCATATTTATAACAACTCAAAGTTTATGTCTCTATTTTCTTAAAACTTCTTATTGTTACCCATTACTGATCATTTCCGTTAGATCAAAACTATACATTTCTTTCCTCTAGCTCTTCTTTTCTAATCGCAATTCACAATATTTTTTTTTTACTCCACTCTATCATTAACCTATAATGCAGGAAAGCTTATTTAAATTAGAAGATAATCATATCTTCCTACAATTCAATTCCTCCAATCATATCATAAAAATCTAGCGAAATATTTTATTTTATTTATCTACATAAACCTTATACTTCACTCCAATAACTCCTTTTCTTGTCTTTTTGCAACTATTCATAAGTATCGTCAATTGCTATTCCTTATCATTTCCCTCATCACCATTTCTATATCTCAAATTGCTTCTTTATTATTATTATTTTTTTTTTTTGAATCTTCTAATATGAAATTAACAGACCACTTTACTTCACACATTCCTTATTATATTATATCTCATCACATCCAAGTTATTCAAGCTATATCTCCTCTTTTTATTGGTCATTTCACTACACTATTCCATCTAATTCTCCCACTTGATTTACCCTATTTAGTCTAATACAATGCTCTTCTATTCTAATCTCAAATTTCACATCCACTAAGTCTTTTTACTCTCTTCTTTTCTTTGCAATCTAATTTCATCTCTACGATTTACACCAAATGTTTATAAGGATAAGGTTATCAAATATACTTCGACTTTAAAACTCAAATATCATTATCCTTCATGCACAGTGCTTTATATCATGCTATACTTAGAGCACCTTCGACAAACTTATTTCAAAATTAAGCTATTAATATCATATCTTATTTGAAAATTCCGACACAATCAAGAGATTTTTTTTTTTTTTGGAATTCAGTTGAAATAAAATCTTACAAAGTATCAAAATGAAGATCTTGAGCATATTACCGTTGATGTTTATTTTCTATCGGTTCTATATTTGTCCTGACAGGACATAATTTATAGAGATCTCATAATCTTTATTGAATTCAGGTACTTGAGTTTCTTTGAAAAACTTATTAGTCATGTCTAGAAAATTCTTCCATAATTTACTCTTCTAGAGCTTGATCATCTTGAATATTTACTCTTTTTCTTTTTTAGAATTTTCGTCCTTGAAACCAATTGGTCTATCAAGCTTCAAGCATGCTGTAGACTCATTAAGATAGGCAGTTTGTCCTTTAGGAACTTTAATTATAATAAGCATAATTTGCAACTAATATGTGAAATTTAATTATCTCCTTTTAAATCAGTAAATATATCTTTAAATATATCTTGCAACTAATTTATAATATTTTATAAATCAATTATCTTTTAAACTTTTAAATTCACACTAACTTCTATGAGGATTAAGATATAATAACGATAATTCTTTTCCAATTAATTATTCCTCTAGTTGCTTATTTTTTTTCCCTTAATGTCGAGATTCATAATAATAAGCAAATTTGTCATATATAACTTTCTTATTTGAAACTTCTAAATATTTAATCATAGATCATACCTAACATATATTTTCAATCTCCTTTTGAGGGCTCATCTTAGTGCGTTATGGTGGAGCAATTAGAACATATACCACACATTTAATCCTTAATGGGTAATGTTTGGCTCTTGATCCAAAAACCAATTATAAAGGAGACAACTTATAATAACTTGTTGGCTTGATGCAACTAATTGTTACCTTCCAAAAATAGGGAGATTCATTCTCACAATAATTTTTTTACAATTAATTGTAATCATTTGTAAATTATTCTACTAAATCATTTTTTAGCATAAATAAAAGCAACAACAAGTTGCTCTAAATTATTTCAATTAACACATATCATAATTATTAAAGGCCAATATGTAAATTCACCATCATTCTCAAGATAAATTGTCTTACTAACACAATCTGAAAATTGTGAGCTTAATCAAATTATTTGCACAAATAATTATGCAAACTTCAGGTTGTATGTTGACAATAATCTTTACAAACTTCAAGTTTCAAGTTAATAATAATCATGTAACTATTTTTTTGATGCATCCATAATATATCCAAAAAAATTGATCAATAATTTTTCTTTTTATATTCGAGAAAATATAAACAGTTTAATTTAGACTCTTAGTATTTACTCAATAATTAATTTATTTTGAGAACAAACTAAGCATGAAAAATTCATTAAATTTGAAGAAACTTCTGATTCTTTAATAAATATACACAAAATGATTAAATTTTCCTTTCTTTTCACATTATTATTGATTGGGATGGTCCAACCAATCATGTCAAATAATACTTGCTCTTCTGGAGCTTTTAAATATTCTTCTAGTATGAAAATCAAATTTGCCTTTTAGTATTTTGGTGTACAACAGATACATAACCAATATCTATATATGTCACATTATTTATACCACTTCTGATTGTAAGATTTATTCTTAATAACTCATATGACTACCATAATTGCTAAAATCAGTATTTCAACTGTGATCTCATTAATATTCTAAATGATAAGTATATATTTTTCATTATTCATGTCCACACCTAATATTATAGATCATTACATTCACTTCAAGGAATGTATCAGGTCTAGTTGGGTAGACATCGCTATACCCATATATATATTATTCCATTCACTTCAGAGAATGGAGCAAAATTCAATTAGGCAGCATTATGATCTTTTTTAAGATCTCTTTATTTTGTGCAACGATAAAATGCATATGAAATAAACTCAAAGTTCTCTTAAGACTTTTCCTCTCAATATTGCTACTTTAGGAGCATACTCAAAGTACAAATATCATTAACAATTCTAGATTCAAATCTAATATATAGATCCCAAACATAATAACGGTAATATCTTAATTATATTTAAAAATAAATCCATCAATTCTCAAAATTAATAGCATATTAATGATATATGTCAATATATAATAATAATTATAATAATAAAACAATAATCTTAATCTTACAAAATCAAAATAACTTACAGTTTTTGCGATCTTGCAATTATACATTCATTTATGTGAGTTTTTCATCGTTGTATCTTTCTGTCAAAGATAAACATATTCAAAGCACTTGACTATTAACCTTGATTGTCACAAACCTGATAGAATAAATCATAGTAGAACAATCTTGCTAATAACGTGTTATAAAATAATATAAAATTAGAAAGAAGAAAGAGAAAAAATAGATAGTAAAATATGAGAGAATACAAGAGTATGTTTATTATTGATGAGAAGTCACATATATAGTTAAATAAGTGAAACCCAAATAGAGTCATGCAAAAATCGGAAAGATAAAGTTCGCAATAATTAAGCATATAGATTTTTAGCCAATATAGAATATCTACTTACTTTTTAATATATTAAAATTAATATAAAGATTATGCCATTTTAAGCTATATCTAAAAAAAAGATTTTTTCTGTTATTTTTTCCAAAGATGACACTTAGAAAATTCTATCCAATGAAAATGATATATTGCTTTGAAAATCTAAGAGGAAAAAGTTATTTTACAAATCTTATATTTCAACATTTAAGAATAAGGGTCCTTGTGATTAAAATTGTTTTAGTGGAAAATAATGTCTTGGTCTTCTCAAAGACCAGACCCATTGCGTATTTTATGCTAAGGCCATATCCCTCTTCCCTATTTTCAAAATTTACTGCCAAACAACCTATACTCTTCCTCTCTTCTTTGTAATATAAACTTGTTCTCATCTCCAACACAAAGAAAATGATTTTGAGTTTAACATGGCTGGTAGAATTTTACAAGGAATGAGAGAGAAAAAATGTTCTACAGTTTTATTGTTCAAAATCTCCATTTTTTTTTTCTTTTTGCTTTCATGAACAGATTTTAAGAGGAGAAAGAATGTTTTCTAACAAACTATTTGCTCTTAAATTTTTAAAATAAAAATTCTCACATCTCTCTTCGTCTTGCTTCATTACATAATTTGTAAGAGATAGATTTTCTAAATCAAAACTAATTTTATTTTTAAAAATCTCTTTCCTAAACTTAACTTTGGTATATCTCTCTATCTATTGTAGATTTTATAATTTAGAATGGATATGAATCCTTTAATATCAAAACTTATGAGTGAAAGCTTTGCATAAAGCTTTTTGTAAGAGTTTTCAAACACTCATTTTCTGTAATTGTAAGTCTTGTGAGTTTACTACTTATCTAGAAAACTAGTTAAGTTTTCTAGTTCTCTAGAAGTTAAGTTTTCTAATTCTTTGTCAAAAACTACAATCGTATGTTTTCTAGTTTTTTACCAAAAATCAGAGGTTAAATTTGCTTGTTCTTTGAAAAACAATTTAAATTTTCTAGTTTTTAGAAAAACTAATAAGTTTAAGTTTTTTAGTTTTTTTGTCAAAATTAAAGGTTAAATTTACAAGTTTTTTTATAAAAATTTATTTGTTATGGTTAATTCTAGGTGATAGCATCATTTTCATTCACTATAAAAAATTTTCTATTAGTGACTAATACCAATATAAAAGTAGCAACTGATATGTGATGGCCCAATCCAGTCGCAAAATGTGTAGATTAATTTCATTAGAAGGGCTGACTTATATGTATAATCACTTAATGGAGTATAACTTCAATTTGTAACTTAAAAATATTTAATCTTATATTTGTGCAGGTGCAATCAAATTTTTTCCATAGCCAGAATGTTACATATTTAAAACATGGATTTTTTTTTAAATAAAAATTCTTTTAAAAGATTATTCTTTCTCCAACTCAGCATCATCTTCATCCCTTCTCTCTCACTTCCTACAAACCTAAATGTTATCTCTCTCTTCCATTTTCTTCTCATGTTTTTCTCTCTAAATACTCAAAACCTCGACTTTTTACTCTGTTTTTTTTTTTACTTTGATCCATCCATTTCATTATCCTTTACCGGCCCAAATCACCAATCCAGCCAATTTTGGGCAACAAAGGCGATAGATCTAAAATCTAGCTCGCATGGCAATGTTTCACATTTGCTTCTTTTTACAGAGCCGAAACCAAACAAGACAAGGTTCAACTAGAAGAAAGTAAAAAAACCATAAGAGAGAGAAAGTCAAAACGTATAGAGAAGAAAGCTCCATCATCGTAAAATGGGAAAGATAAGCGCTACGACAATTTTGGCAAAATCTCGAGGTCAAAATTTGAATGACGTCTTGAGAATTTCCTATTATAAGTCGATTTTTTATTTTTGCTAGCTCCACTTTTCCATATGTTCAACTTCAATTTCTTGTTCATCACATTGAAAGCATCTATACAATAGTGAGGAGTAATGGTTTTGGAATTACACGTGGCTATGGGGTTTTGGAGTTCAAATAATATTGACGTGAGTAATGACGGTGATCGATGAGCTCTGTTGGCGATGATAGAGTCATACAAAGAGGGACCTTAACACCTGTGACATGGAAGAGACAAAATATTTTATTTGAAAAAATCCACATGTTAAATATACGGCATTTCATTCAACGGAAAAATTCAATTGTGACTAAAAGTATTTTACTATTAGTCAAATATAAAATTATATATTTTTATATTATAAATTGAAATTTATTCCTCGTTGAGTAGCTATACATATAGATCAAGCATTTCTAGTGAAAGTAACTCCAAGACGTCTTATCACGAACATGTTTGGGATTGATATAAAATTTTGGTTGTTGTTTAGCGAGAACTGTTTCTATCGCTGATTATACAGAACCGATCGCTAAGCAGTAGCCTATATAATCATCATCTATCCAAAGTCGGTCGCTAAATGTGTTTTATGTTTTATTGGGTTGAGTCTATGATCTGTCGTTGATTGTTACATTGCTTTATTGTATCCATCTTAGTTAAAAAAATATTAATGACTTAAACTTTCTTCTATCAACAATGTCGATCGCCATAAAGTTTTTTAGTGGTAGCTCAACGGAATGTGTTCTAATACTTAGGCCATTTTACCTGAGTTCGTCCCAAAACATTGCACTTCAAATTTTTGGTTTTTTATAATAATAAAAAAAAAAAAAAAGAAATCCTAATAGATTCTTCTAGCAGTGGGATAATTTATTCAATTTGATTTTTAACGCCTTCAATTATATTAAAAATTTATATATTTTTCACTTAATATATACTTTTTAAAATTTTTTATCAATTACACCCTATTTATAATTCTCTTTTTAAAGTTGAGTGGGGTCAATTGACCCCACTTCAATGGCTCCTGTTCTCTACTGCACTTTATTTCCTAATAAACTATCTAATAACTCCTGAACCGAGTCTATATATATATATATATAGAATAAATACTTTATCTTAAAGAGAGAAGAAATATGGTAAGGTACTTTCTTTTTTTTTTTTTGCCATTGAATTATTTTATCGTTGATTTTGATATTAAATTTTATTTCCCGTTCTCTAGTGTATATATATACTCTTTATATATATTAAAGAGAGAAGAAATACAGTAAGATATTTTTTTGTTGCTATTGAATTATTTTTATCATTTACTTAAATTTTAGATTTTATTTAATTTTATTTTTAGGTTTGATTTTATTCTATGAGTTCACAAAAATTCACATAAATACTAAAATATGTAACAGCATTATAAATTTACTAGTCTTTATTCCGCACTTCATGCACACGTGTTTATATATTTTTTAAAGAAAGATTATTACTGAATTATGATATTAATTTATTCAATTTTTTATTTTTAAATAAAATAATTAAAAATATTTTAAACAAAATTTTGATTAATAATAATATTATTATTTGAAATTCAAAATATACTTTTGGATACTCTTATGTTTCATTTATTCTATTTAGACATATATAAATTTGAATTTGAATTTTAGATTTAAAATAATAGTGGAGTACATACACATATAAAAATGAGATTTGAAATTTTTTGGAAAAATTTTAAATTTTTAAATCAATAAGATTTTTTAATTGATAAGGTATGATGATTAACTATAATATACATCTTATGCACGGTTAAAAATTTTGTTAACAGTTATAAAGATAACAATTTTGTTAATAGATAAACATAGTTCCTTCTAAAGGAGATAAAATATAGTTTTCAAAAAATGAAAAATAAAGTCATAATTATCTAATTATATTAATTATAATTCTGTATTTTTATGCAGGTATTAATAAATTATATTGAAATCTAACTGTAAGTGTTTTGAGTGAAATTTTAAAATAATAATAAATTAATTGTCTTTACTCACATGTAATTGATTATTTAAGATTTTAAAATAAATATAAATATATATTTTTTAAAAAATACTTTAAAAAATCTATTAATATAAATCCCACTTTAAATAGTGGAATTTACTATTCCATTAACATGAATAACTTGAAATAAAGCAAAAATTACAGAAAACAACAAATTTATAAGTGATAAAGGTAGATTTTATGGTATATATATAAATACTAATCAATTTTAGTCCTTCAAAGCAGTTGTAAGGCTGCTTTATTTATTTTTGAAGGTCACCAATAACAACAACAACAACAACATGGACAACTTTTAAAGGAATTGAAAGCAGAAAAAATTGCTTAATATTAAAACATGATTGTCCATAATTTGAGTATAGATAAGAACTAATTCAAAATTTGCTTGTTGATGTTATTCAAAAATGACATTTTTAAATAGTTTTCTTATCGAAGTTGAAGTCAAGATTAGTCTCATTTATTCCCTGGGTCCTCATTTATTCCCTTAAATAAAAATTCATTGCTTTCTATTCTAAATTAAATAAAACTTGATATGAAAAATTAATTAAGGTCAATAAAAATACAAATAAAAATAAAAATTACTAATCGCACCCAACACATTACCATTACTCACGCAACACCATCTCTCATCCAACATTCTAATTACCAACATTTAATTTTAGTAGTCTTGTAAATCAAAAAAAAATATTCTTTTAAACTAATTTTCAATATTATATTTTCAAAATTAAAGAGAGCTTCCATATTTACAAGTAAGTGAAATGATAATAATCTAGGGAAAAAAAGAGAGTTATATATTTTGGAGAAATTTTACCTTCTAGTAGGAAGAATATCAATAGTTGGAGAATACAGTTATAATTGACCGAATTTACAGCCTTGATAATAGCATCTACAGCTTCAGAAGTTGCACGAAAGCATGAGAAAGAAGAAAGTTAAATTAACCTTCAATATCATCATCCTTGTAGACTGAATTGTACCATATGCTTGCATTAAAATTATTGTCATTAGAGTTTAATAAATCATAGGCAACAAAAGATTAAATTTGTTAGAAATCCTCAAACATAACATTCACACAAAATAATTACATCAAAATTAGGAAATTAGAATCAGAAAGAGCAACCTAGAAGGATAGCATTGATCCCTTTACGGTATCCTTTCTATAGGTGCTCAATTATGTCGGAATAACTATTGCAGTACGAAAGAATTCAAAGTGAAGATCTTAAATAGATGAAAATTATCTAGACTAAAGAAGTTGTATATAGCTAAATAGTTTCTGATAGATATGATTAAAGTTTAGAAGCAATTAGATTATCTTTGAACTTGTTAAATTCAGTTTTCAAATAGAATTCTAATATAAATATAACACTTTAAAAAATTTTATTATTAATTTTTAAATTTAGAAGGTATCCCATCATAATGTAGAAAAATAAAAAAAAAAAACTAAAAAATTCCCTAAAAAAGAAAAATAGAATACTGAATAAATTGAGCCTAAATATTTCTCTTTATTTCAGCTTTCATATATATAAATAGATATGGATAGATAATTCAATTTTTTATTATAGTTATTTGGTTAAAACTTAATGACGTGAAATAATTTTGAATTTGTAAATTCATTGAATAAATATATGATATTTAATATATTTATAAGGATGAATTTAACCTCATAACTCATTATTCGATTTTGACATTTTTTAAAAGATAACATGAGTTTAAATTGATCAAATATTTGGATTCAGAACTGATTTCTTTTTTTTTACTGTAAATGAGAGTCCATGATGTATTTTTATAATTTTATTTTACTTGGCTAAAATTTATGGACCATCTAGAAATTAAAGAAACAGTTCTTTCAATAATAACCTAAATAAAATAATAAAAAAAATTCTATATATAACTAAAATTAATAATAATTTAATCTTTATATTGTCGTTTGAACAAGTTTTTATTTTATGATAAAATGTTAATGCTGATCATGTAAGATGCTCATATGAAAATTTAAGTACGTCTATTTTAATTAGGTTTATTTTTTATCCTTCATACGATATGATGAATTTTCACCACTCTAAGAAAAAATTCTGACTCCATCACTGAGTATAACGCATAAGAAGGGTTATTTTAATGTCAAATCTCGTTACAAATTTTGTGCTAATTTATAGGTCTTAATTTTATAGTTATTTTCAGTAAGTTTTCTCTAGGATTTCTTTTAATTTTTATTTATTTTATTTTATTTTTATTTATACTTCCTTGAATCATATTTCACTTAGATCTTGAGAAATTTTAAAAAATAAATTTTGTAGGAAAACAACCAAAAATGCAAAAAATGATTAAAAGCAATCATTTGGCCAGGACTTTCGGCAAGGGGCACACCCAAACCGTACTACCTAGCACCCCCGTGTTACTTTATAGAGTTCAACTTGAGCCAAGACTACAGATTAAGTCTGTGCTGCTTACATAAATTTACATGAAAATCTTCTAGGACATGCCTTATCAAGCTAGAATTCTATTTAGACGTTGGAAAGTCCTAATTGAGAAGAAATGAAAAATCTAAACAGTTTCCTATCTCCGAAAATTTTATTCCTCAATAAAGATTCACTTTTTTTAAATGAATCCTAAGCTATTCCACGAAATCTTTATAAAGAGAGAGATAAGCTACTTTATTTTTATCTTTTATTCTATTATTCTGTACTCTACATAATTTCTCTCTTCAAGTGCTCAAATTGGAGACAAGATTCAAGGAAGCCTCTCAAGCCAACTGTTGATCAGTTTTTATTTTTGAACTTTCTTCTTTTTTATTCTTTATGGGATATTTACAAGTTTAATTGAGTTTGATTTATTTACTATGTCGAACTAAATTTTTTTACTAAGGATATGATGTGGTATAAATTCAACTTTAATTTATAATATTAGATTTGATTTTCTTTATTCAATTAAAATTTATTATTTGATCTTAATACTTCCATATAGAGTTTCTGCGTTTGGATTGATTTATTTTATTAATCACTATCGAGAAAAGGATTTTTGATATAAACATGATAATAAATTTTGTGATAATAACAACTTGATGCGAGAGCTAGATGGTTAAAATTGTGGGAGATTTTCATAAAATTAAAAGCTTTAATTAATTGTGGATTCCTGAATAATCATAAGAATTTAATAATTTAATCTGTGTTTGGATGTACCATCGAGAGATAGTTAATTGAATTGGGTTAAAATAGCTAATAAAATATTGAGAGAGTTTACTAATGATTTTAGAGTTATTTGTCATTCTTGTATAATTAAAATTGATTATCAAACTAATAGAATAAATTGGATAGAATTAAGTGAAGTCAAAATCTCTTATAACATTTAAGACTTAATTTCTTTTCAACACCACTTTATTGATTTCTTTCTCATTGCTCTATTTTATTTATTTTATTTTCAAATATATTTTCTTATTATAGTTTAGATAATAATAGGTTACTACAATTTTTGTATTTAGTATACAATATTCGTAAGACGATGCTCTACTTACTTTTTTACTTGTTTGCAATTTTGTACACTTGCGAATTTACCTTGTGAGTAATCTTTTTTATATGTATGGTGCTAGGAACTGTAATGCTTTTTGGAATTCTATATGGCATACCCTCCTAATATTAGGCATTTTATGTGGCGGACTATTAGAGGAATTTTGCCTACTAAGGATAAATTATTTCAAAGGGTATAGATGTCGATATATATATTATGTTGTTTTTGTGAAGAAATTGAAAGCATAGATTACATTCTCTTTTGGAAATCTAAAGAGATATGGAAAAATTTTGCTTTCACTCCTACTACTCGTGTTTCTTTCAAGAACTTGTTTTTGTAGGTTTTGAATTCCTCTTCAAGAAATACAGTTGCCACATTTGCAATAATAGTATGGAAATTTGGTTTTCAAGAAACCATTAGTTTTGGAACCACACTCTTTTGTCATCGGCTGGGCTTTCAACATGTATTACTAATGCATTACAGGATTGGAGAGGTGTCCATTCTTTGGAACAGTCCCACCCAGTTTCAATGCATGGCTATTTGGTGGATTGTACTTCTTTGCATGGTGAAGGAACGTCAGCATCTCCTACTTTTGGCCAACATTCGTATAACTGTGCATGATATGGTTTTGTTGATGGTGCAATTTTCGGATCCTTCTCTTCATCAGGCTGCGGGGCAATTTTTCAAAGTCAAGGGGGGCATCTTTCACAAGGCTATTTCTGATCATTTTGTTCTATACGATGAACCTGCAATTGTAGAGGCAATATCTCTTAGATCTGGTCTCATGTGGGTTGAACAAAACCTACAAGGTCCGAGTATTATGTTCTCGGATCGTCAACATCTTGTTTATGTTTAGAATTCTAATTCCATAGTTTCTTCTATGTTTGATACAGTTGTTGAGGATTGCAAAATTATTCTCTAACTGTAGGAATGACATTATTGCTCATTGGGTTTGGAGACAACCCAGTGTTATGGCGCATACTTTAGCCAAGTATCCTATTGATACACTGTTCTCAAAGTTTGGGATTCCATTCCCGATTATATTTCATCTTTATTTTTATAATAAAAAAAATTATTCTAGAATATTATAAACTTCATAAAAAATATTATAATTTTCCTATATTCTCACATTTATATAATATAAATTATTATTATTATTATAGATAAATAGAGATTACAAATAGATTGCATTGCGTTTCATTCGCTTTCGCTTCTAAGCTGTAGAAGATACTTTTCTTCTTAGCTTTGTCACGCAGACCACCGTTGAAAATATATTTGTAAAATGCCATTTTCCATATCTAATTTCAGGTTTAACCAAATATGCAAAGTTCTTCAAAGATCCATTTTTAAGCAAAATGTCAGAAAGAGAAGAGAGGGTAGAAAATTATTAAATAACAATAAATGCAATCATCCTTCTCTCAGATTTGAAGTAACTATCGAAGAAAACAAAATTTAATATTTCATGACTTGGACATATAAGAAACATTAATTAAGTTTAATGTCTCCAGCTGTCAAACATTTATAGGTTTGAATTTTCTTTTCTACTTCCATTTCCGGACGGGAATTCAACCATTTTCATTTTAAATAATTGACGTCAACCTTACGTTATGTATAAGTTGTCTCTTAAATTGATATGGATAAATTTGGTTTTCTTCGTGAGGTCCTCCGGCGAACATTATTTCATTTTGATGGATCGGAAATTGAAAGGAGTACTTAAATTCATATGGAGGTGAGCCTATTGATTGGACAGAGGTAAAAACAACCTTAATTTAAATAAAATTTTATTCTTAAGTTAGATAAAATTGTATTACCTCAAGTTTTGAGAATAATAAATAATTGTTATTCTGTTAATTCATTTCAATTATTATTTGTTGATTAATACATTGACCCAAAAAATTATCAAGAGTTTCAAATGATAAATTTAAGTATACAAATTCAAAGCCTATAAATATATATAATTTTTTTATAAAAATAATTATTTTAATTATTTTTAGAATATTAATTAAACAAATAACGGATAGTGAGTATTCGAGTCCTTGAATCCAATCTAAATCCAATACGGGTAGTGAAAATACTATATGAATTCATCTCAAATTCGTTTATTTACTATTCAAATTCAGCAAAATCATATCGGATCTTACCGAATACCTACCTAGTCAAGTAAATTGCCATCCTTAACTGAGATATGTTTTTTTAATTATACTATGAAACCTTTCACTAATAATAATAAAAGTTATGTATGATATGACCTATATAAAAAAATGTCTACATACTATGACGTATTTTTCAACAATGATAATAATTTTTAGAATTTAACTAATTATATTAAAAAATAAAATTAGGTATTTTTTATTTTTATATTTATAATTTATTACAAATGATTATTTATTTATTGAAAATATTAATATATTATTTATTATGTGTAATGTGTCATAAGTATATAGATGTCCTACTTGTTTAAAAATTATTAAATAATGTACATTTTTATATCTTGTATCCCATATCCGTGCAACCTAACTCCTGACATATGAGACTACTCCATGTAAGCTAATCGATCAAGATGTTTTCTTTTAATTACCAATAAAAAGTGAATTTTTTTAATTTATTTTCATATCTTTAAAATAAGAAATTAATTTTTTTATTTCATATTTATAATTTATTATAAATAATTATTTATTTATTTAAAATATTAATGTATTACTTGTTCTTTGTTATATGTTCTAAGAGTGTGGATATCATATTTTTTTAAATTACATTCTCATATTTCATGTCTTGTGTCCGTGTAATCTAACTCCTGACATATAAGACTATTTCATACATAAGTTAATCAACCGAGTTCTTTTTTTAATTACTAATTAAAAATAAAATATTTTTTTAATTTGTTTTTTTAAATAAGAAATTAAGTTTCTTTATTTATTTTATATTTATAATTTATTATAAATAATTATTTATTTATTTAAAATATTAATTTATTACTTATTTTATATATTGTGTGCTAAGCATATGGATGTTTTAGTTGTTTAAAAATCATCATATCATGTACATTCTCGTATCTTATATCTCATGTTCATACAATCTAACTTCTAATATATGAAACTACTCCATATGCCAAGCTAATCAATCAAGATTTTTTTTAATTATCAATAAAAATAAAGTTTTTTTTAAATTTTTTTTATTTCATTGAAATAAAAAGTTAAAGTTTTTTTATTTTATGTTTATAATTTATGATAAATGATTATTTATTTATTTATTTAAAATATTAATGTATTATTTTGTGTAATGTGTCATAAGTATATGAATGTCCTACTTGTTTAAAAATTATCATATAATGTGTATTCTTGTATCTTATGTCCCGTGTCCATGCAACCTAACTCTTGGTATATGATACTACTCCATATACCAAACTAATCAATCAAGGTATTTTTTAATTACCAATAAAAAGTAAAATGTTGATTTTCTTTAAATTTGTTTTCATTCACTGAAATAAGAAATTAAGTTTTTTTTATTTATTTTATGTTTATAATTTATTACAAATGATAATTTATTTATTTGAAATATTAATGCATTATTTATTTTGTATTGTGTGTCCTAAGAGTGTGGATGACGTATTTTTTAAAAATTATCATGTCTCGTACATTTTTATATCTCATATCTTGTGTTCATACAACTTAACTCCTGATATATTAGACTACTACATATACCAAACTAATCAACCAATATTGTTTTTAGTTGCTAATTAAAAATGAAGTGTATTTTTTAATTTATTTTTATCATATAAGAAATTAATTTTTATTTTATTTTATGTTTATTATTTGTTATAAATGATTGTATATTTACTTGAAATATTAATGTATTATTTATTTAGTGTACCGTCTTTTAGGGTGTTTTACATTTTAAAAATTATTTCTGTAAGCGTATAGATTACTTATTAATTGTTTTGTAATAAAAAATAAATTTATATTAATATATTAATTTTTTAGTATTAGTGATAATCTTTTTTATAGATATTAACATTAATTTCATTTCTGTTTATAATTTATTATAAATGATTATTTATTTATATTAATATATTAGTGTTAGAGATAGTTTTATTTTATAGATA
This sequence comes from Jatropha podagrica, assembly GCA_947857235.1. NCBI lineage: Eukaryota > Viridiplantae > Streptophyta > Magnoliopsida > Malpighiales > Euphorbiaceae > Jatropha > Jatropha podagrica. The sequence goes on from CANUEP010021130.1 coordinate 63,364, forward strand.
CTATTTTAATAAAGGCATTGTCTAAAATAATTTATCTTTTTTCAATTATTTCTTATCTTATTATAACAACTGTCCTAAATAATTATTGTCTATTAGAGATTTATAATTTGCATCTTCACAATGCAAATTGCTTTTTTTTAAAATATATATAGATTTTTGTCTCCAGATTGAAGTAGACCAGTTTGGACTATGTATCTAATCTAGGCATCACGACTCTTAGATTTTACTATTCAGAACTCAATTTATAAACAATTCTCATCACCCTTTGAATCGTGACTCATAAGTCAACAGTACGCAGATGCCAATTGCACAAATATGGAACCTTACGTGTCATTTCTCCATCATGTATAAAATTTTAAGTTATTCTTTCTAAATAAATAGATAAAAATAATAACTACAAGCGTTACATTTCATCCTACAAAATTATATATTGATAGAGTTTAGGTATTTCTTCCTTTTTGTAACTATATCCAATATATTATTGTTATGCCAATTATGCCCAAACATTAAAATTTTAGTATCACTTGTACCCATATTAGGATTGGGGAAAAAGAAAACTATTTTTTATATTAATCAAGGGTACAAATTGAATGGACATATTTGAATTTAACATATCATATTGTCAATTTATTTTTTTTGAAATTCCATCGTAGTTAATTGGACTCAAGAATTTTATTATTTTTTTTTTTCAATTTAATTTGATTAATGCTATTCAGTTAAATTTGTAAAATTAGTAAACCCAGCTGAAATTCAAAACTAAATTAACAAAATGATTTCTAAATCAAAAACCATTTGTTGTTTTCATTAATATAAAATGGTTTTTCCATTTCAGCATAGCTTATAATTGATATTAAATGGTCAAATTTATTGTATGATTATATATATATATACTTTTGCAAAAATGTAAAAAATAAAGGGTAAATTTTATCTTTAAGAGAAAAATTAGAAGAGTACTTGCTGATATCTAACGTGTAAGACCATCTATATAGCAAGTCAATAGTGAACAATGCAATTTAAAAAATATCGTAAATTTTCCCAATAACAAGATAACAAAATCCCGTTTGCATTAAATATCTTTATTGAACTAGTATATAGATAAGTTATTCTCAAAAAATTATATATGCAAAGTTGTACTGAAATACAATTTATATGCATTATTTATAAATTAGTGTTTTTCCTTTATTTGCATATCCATTCAGAAAGATCCGGTTCTTCTTTCCTCCCTTTTTCTAGAAAAATAAGGAGGCATTGATGAGCATTAAACTAAATGAGTAAGATTAGATAGCTCTCTCACCCCACATAATCACACGTATGATAACTACATTATGTAATCTATAGCCTTTCGACTCATTATGAATGAGCAAGCGAGCATGAGTACACACTGTCAAACAAATCATATACATTTTAGGTAATCAAACGGTGGATGTTAGTCCGTGAAATCACCTAATATAAACAAGGATCATGATCAGCCATAAAGCATGCTTTTAAGATAATTTTTGGAAAAACAATCCATAATCCTTATCTAAAGTGCACTCAGGGAGCCCACCCCATTTGGGCTTGATGGATCTTGTCCATCTAATTCTCCTTTCATTCCTTTTCTTTTGCCTTTTTTTCACTTTTCTTTTTTTTATTTTTCCTTTTTTCTTTTATCATCGATGCGCATCAAATCATAAGTACACATGGGGCCGCCACTCCACCCGCTTATGTCTCACTGACGATATTCTCACAATGCCCGTGCTCTCACCCCAAGGTGACTTACATCATTTTAACTCTACCGCACATCACAAATAAGTCATATCAATCACAATTTCATATCATTTACACAGTATATAATATTCAGCATCTCCATATATTCCAATATATAGGTGCTCGATGCGGCTCATGGCATACACGCCTTTTTGGTATTTCTATATGTATGTGTGCTTCACTTAGATATCATATTGTTCATGCATGCATGAATGTGAAATGCAATGAGCGATGCAAATCATCTAACTCTACTCATAGTTTTTTATTGTCCTTAATAAAACTTTCTTTATTACTGCTTCCAGTTTTTTCTTGTCATTCTGGAACCTTATAAGCATCTAGAAAGAAAATTTTATGTAAGAATTTTAATTTAAGAAATTTAATTCCTATTTATTAGGTAATCATAGCCGTTATGACCACTTATTAACAACAACAACAATATCATCATCATCAGCGGTAATATGAGTACTAGTAATTTTATTAGTCATTTCTCATTAATGATATAATTATTTTAATTCATTATTAAGCATTTCACCGAAAATCCAACATCTCTCTTGTAAATTAGGATAGTTGTCTAATCACGTATCAAAGGCACAATTCAATATATAGCCCATCCATCAGGCATTAACCTCACATCCTCCATTATTTATACAATATTCAAACTATATAATAAGTGGATGCTCACCAAATTAGTAATTAGAGATTGGATTTTTCATCTCACTTTCCCTTTGATTTAAGTAATCGATCAACTAATTTAGCTAAGATAACATTTTAGTAAATTTCTATCTTTGTTATACATTCAACTTAACTAAACCGAAAAAGATGAAATTAGAATAATAAGCTTTCTCCCAAATATGTAACTTTTGGGGAGACTGGTTGGCTTGTAATAAACCTCTCACTGGCTGACCCTCTTAACCAAATATTATCAGAAATTTAGCATCAAAGCCTAGGGCTCACCAATAGAAATTTCGTTAACACCATCGCATTGCCCAAATCGAGACTATAATGTTATCTCCTATGGCCCTGCCAGAGCCTCATTGGCCGGTCACCAAATCGGCACTAGTGCTACTATGTACGGTTGCTGGGAAATTGTGCCTCATCAAAATCGAACACTCTTCACATCATGTTGCTCAAAATTCTATGGGGAACTTAGATCTATTGTTTGTTTATCAAATCAATGACCCATTTGGCTAGAAAGAGCCTCGATTGTAACTTCATTACTGCCACTCATGGCGATTTTGCCATACATGCCACATCATTGGAATCGATGGAGGGAAATCATTCAGGAGGCAGCCAGGAGTCGATTGGGACCATCCTTAGAGCTTGCATTTGCTGGAATAGCAAGATATTGCTGGAAAACTCCATTGCATGGTGACGCACTCTTCAAGTCACGATCTCTCCCATTTCAAGCCCTTATCGTGTGAACCAAGGTCACCAAATTGTTCATCTCTGTTGGTTCTTTTTTGGAAAAGAATAAGGAATCTGCTAGCTGGCAACTTGATCTTTGAATTAATCGCGAAAATGCCAGTGTGTAAAGTACACCAATTGGAAAAATAAAATACACTCGATTTGACTTCTAGGTTATGGGTTTTATTCCATGGTAATACGCTTCACTAGTTGTGAGATTAAAATAAAATTGGCAGAGAAAATTTTAAAAGAGAGCTTGATTGCTTGAAATGTAAATTGATTACTTGTATTGAAAAGAGAGCTTAAAATTATAGGAAATGTAAATAGACAGTGGGTTAAAAAAATAAAAACAAGGCTTTGAAGATAAAATTGCTTAACTCATTAGAGAGTTCGATTTGATTTGTTGAATTCATTCGAGAATTTGGTTGGCCTTTTGTTGGGTTCCCTTAACAAAAGACTTGCTAGTATGAGTTTGATTGACCGGTGAGTCTACAACATAAATCTTCTTTCTAGTGATCTTCTCCATGAAGACATTCATGGTTTGCAGCAATTGGGCCATCATTTGCCTCTATTCTTTCAGCATCACTTTCAAATCAAAAGAATCAGAGATATAATCAAAAGCGAAAATTATTTTACCTAAACATTTATTAAGATCGTCAGAGGTAAGTGCAACTTCTGGGAGGAATTTCGAGCAAGAGAGTTGATTTCTCCTTCCTCATAAGGAGACATTCCTCTTCCAGGGCTTCCAAGGCCCACTCTCGTAGGTCCTCCATCCGAATCCAGAGACCAGACAACAGTTTCTTTTTCAACAACAGAACGAGTCTTTCAAATCATGGTGTTCTCTCATGACTCAAGTAAAAGATAAAATGTACAAAAGTGGTCCCATTAAACGTACCACTAAAGATTGGTTGTTCTTTTTTGGAAAAGAGCAATGAATCTATTGGTTGACGGCTTAATTTATGAATTAATTGCGAGCATGCCAAGTATGTGAAGTACACCAACTGAAATAATAAAGTGCGCTTAATCTAACTTCTTAGCTTTGGGTTTGGTTTCACGATAAATTTAAATTGATTGCTTGTATTGAAAAGAGAGTTTGTAATTACGGGAAATGTAAATAGAGAAGGCCTAGGAAAATAAAAACAAGCTTTGAATATAAAATTAGTTTACTCATTGGATAGTTTGATTTGATTTGTAGAATTTGGTTGGCTTTTTGTTAAGTTCTCTTGCTCCTTTTATAAGATTCAAAAGTGGTTACTAAAATGATCTATTGACACACGTTCCATTAATTCCTTTAATGTCCTACCCTTTTGTATGTGAATTACCGTTTGAGGAGTTCTTGTTCAATTGCAAATCACGTTTTCTTTATTTTTTTTTCTTTTAATTAATTAATTATATAAAATAACATAAGTGGGTTCTAATTAATTAAACATCCAAATCTAAAATATAAAACCTAAAATTAAAATTAGCAAAATGGGTTCAACAATCTTGTCGAGCTCTTGATTTTAGAACCCCCACTTGTCAAAAACGGTGGCTGGTGGCCAGGGAACCAAGGAAGAAAATGGGGACGGGTTGTTAGTGATCGAGGAGAGAGAGAGAGAGAGTGGCAAAAGATTTCTACTTTTTTTTTAATTACTCTTTCTTTTTCTTTTCTTTGTAAATTTCTCTTTTGATCACTCTTATACATATTTGTAACAATATTTTAATATTTAAATGAATAATTGAGGAAATTCTCAATTCAAGAGTTTCGATAAGACGTTTATGGGCTTAGGTCTAACTCTTGTAGTTTAACTATCTAATACTTGTAGCACATGTAATGGAAAATTTTGATTTTTAATTTAAATAAAATTCAAAAGTTTTTGAAAATAAAATTACGAGTGGTTTCAGTTAGACAATAAAAATATACATTTGAGAAATATCAATTCATTCATAGAATCAGTGTCCGGTTCTCATAATTTTTTTATTATATAAAATTCTGCAAGTGGATTTTGAATCCAACACATAAAATAAGTTAAGTGGATGCTTGAAGAATTAAATTACTTATTAAATAAAATAGTGAGTAATTTAATTTAATTGACAAGTATATGTAATCTTAACATGAGACGTTTGTATATTTCAATGTTAGGAGATTCAAAATTAATAAGGAGTTCAATTAAGAATTTTTAGTGGAATAATGCATAATTTATTATAATAATATTTTACAAGTTATATTGATACATTATTATTATAAGATAGCCTTATTCTTGTGGATCTCTGTTGTGTCTGTGTTATTTAGAGCTAATTAAGAGTTTAATTATATATAATGTGGTGTTATATATATATATCATTTTATTAATATTATTTTTAATTGAGAAAAATAATATATAAGAGACGCTTAGGCTAAATTTAATGGTCGGTTTTTCATTTTTTTTTTTGTTTTTTCCCTCTTAATAGCAGTTTGCCCACATAGATGGTTCTAAAGAAATAACCTACTTCACACAATAGAAGACTGCAAAGAAAATCAGTGTGGTTTCAATAGAGCAAGAGTTGTTGGCACAGTAGCTATTGCATGAAAAAAGAATTCAAACTTAGTGTCGATTTCTTTTGCTCAAGAGATATTTATGATTCCATAATTTGAAATCCTATCTCGAAATTAACTCTCCACCTTTGAAATTTTGCATTTCCTTCAATTTCATAGAGTCTTGAGCATTTTCAATTAAATGCAACTAAAATATAATGAAAATGTGGAGAAAATTTTTTTTTGATACTCTAATATGCTCTTATATAAATAATATGTATCTATAATTACATTTACAAGCTTTTCAAACAAACGACAATAGAAAGAGGAGAACAATAATTCTTGCATTGTGAATCCACCATTTTCATTTGATCTCAATAATCGAAGTTGGGGAGGTTTGAGAGGATAGTTCGTAAGTAGTGACTCTCTAGAAATATACACCATTAATTATTTTCACTTAAAAAGAATCCAAATAGGATACAACTAATTCATAATTAGCATTGTGTTTTTGTCTCATTTGCACAACTTATTTATAACATGACCACAGAATTTACAATGTGTAATATCAATATAAAAGGGTCTTTGAAAACTATAGTAAAACTATCCAAATGTGTATCTATATTTTGACTAATGACATAAATTAACACTCATGTTTTTTGCTCACATTCATAAAATCTAATACATATTGAAAAAAAATCATTCAGCCATACAGTACATTAAATGTCATTTATTTTTTTATCTGTCACTTTCCTTATTTAGAGAGTAATGTTAATGCGGATTACAAAGCTAATATAAAGACATTTTGGATTTTTCATCTCACATCCTTCCTAAAATTTTCATTTGAAGTAAAATTTTTAATATAAAAAATGCTCTAATTAGAATGTTTTTCTATATAAAGAGAACTGAGAGACTAATTTAATTAGTGCTTATTATATTAACTAAATGACCTAGCTGTACTTCAATTTTTTTCTTCAAAATTATATTTTAATTATAAAATTGTGTAAGGTTTTGAGAGATTGACGTAATTTATTTTTCTGTGTAATAATACAATATTGTACTTATAACTTAATGTATTTTAGTTACATTGTTGTACTTATAATATTTATTTTTCTTTGCAAAAGAAAGTACTATTTATAATAGAAGTAAAGTGCAATCAAATTTCATTAAATTAATTTATTATTAATATTGACAAATAAACTTCTCAACTCCAAGAATAAATAATATCATAACTAAGCTGAACAAGTTAATTAAACCAAAGTGAAAAAGAAGGGGGAAAGAGAGGGAATATATGACAAGTAGCCATTATTGCGACAGGGTAACTAGGTAAGTCATTTATATCACATATTAATACTCCTCTGATGCACATCAACTAACCACGTACTCCTTGACCTGCCGCTATTTACTTCACTCTGCCAACACTATAAAGTCATCTCCTGTCTTCTCTCTGCTCAGCACCTTTCAAAAACTCCCCTTCTTCTTCTTCTTCTTCTTCTTCTTCTTCTTCTTCTTCTTTAAGCTTCAGATAAAGACCATGGGGAAGGAGAACAGCAAACAGGTCTCAATGTTGACATGGGTTTTGTTTGCCGAGTTGCTTTTACAAAACGTTCTCGTTTCTGTAATGGCTTCAAATTTTGAAGAGCAAAAGAACTACTATAGCCACGACCCACATAGAAGTCTCTCTCTCTTTCTTTTATTTAAAATGAAAAACCAGATTGCCCTCGATTTAAATATTTTATTTTTAAAATAAAGGTAAAATTAGTAAAACAATGCATTGACTGCTCTATATGATGCATGGCAGGTTCACACGGCAGCCCATCCCATGGAACGCCATCACACGGATCTGGAGGTGGTGGTCATGGTGGCAAAACACCCACCAACCCTACTCCATCAACCCCATCGACCCCATCGACCCCATCGACCCCATCGCATGGAAATTGTGAAACCCCACCAACAACGCCATCAACTCCATCAAATCCTTCAACAGGAGGAGGTGGTGGATATTCCCCTCCATCAACTCCAACAAATCCTTCAACAGGAGGAGGTGGTGGATATTCCCCTCCATCAACACCATCAAATCCTTCAACAGGAGGTGGTGGTGGATATTATCCTCCCTCACCTGATGTTACTCCTCCAACACCTGTCATTGTAAGCCCACCAACCACCACTCCTCCAACTCCTTACTTTCCCATTCCAACTCCATCCACTCCGGACGTTCCCTCACCTCCGTTCACTCCTGATCCAAATTCACCCTATACATGCAAGTAAGTTTTTACTTATGTATTTTAATTCTTAGCTTGTTGCATTATAAAGTAGGTACTCCACTCTGTGGGAAAGCCACGTCGAAGAGGAGGAAAGCAATTTCTGTGCAGATCCTGTAGTTGAAACTCAGGGCCTGCCATAATTTTTCAGTCTAACCTTAACCATTTTCCCCTTGATTTTTGTAAAATGGTGGTATGAAATCCTGGTTTCGCCCTTCTTTACACTGATATATAAAAATATATACGCAAAATAAAGGATGACATGAATGTGCTTGTTTAATTTATATACAGTTACTGGAGAAATCATCCCGGTTTAGTATGGGGTCTGCTTGGCTGGTGGGGAACAGTTTGCAATGCATTTGGAGTAACTAGCTTGCCTGGTTTTGGAACAAGCATGAACGTACAACAAGCACTTGCAAATACACGTACTGATGGGTATGGGAATCTCTACAGGGAAGGTACTGCTTCTTTGCTCAATTCTATGGTGAGCAACAAGTTTCCTTTTACGACAAGGCAAGTTAGGGAGAGTTTCATAGCCGCACTTAACACAAACAAGGCTGCAGCTGCTCAGGGTCATCTATTTAGGCTGGCTAATGAGGGTCGACTGAAGCCTAGAAATTGACGAGAACTCATATCTGGTGGTATTAGTCATTTGCATGTAATGTGGTGTGTTTGATTGTCGATTGGAGTTTTCTTGCGTTGGTTGGTAGTATCTTAAGAGATATCTTAGTTTCGTATTACTATTATAGACAGTGTTAAGAGATTTGAATGCTTAATTAAGTTGATGTTTTTAATAGTTTTAAATAAGATTATATTATGGCGTACTTCCAATTTCATATTTCTTTGATTAATCCCACCGATAAGAGTTGCCTACATTTGTATTTTCCATTTACCAAGTATAAAAAAAGTTATTTAAAAAGATTTTTAATTTACTTAGATTCGATCCATTTGTATTGTCTTTCTTACGATATACTTGAATTAAAAATATAAAGTCGAGACACTTTCAAAAAATCTTAGATTTCACAAATTAGACTGTATCAAACCAGTTCGTTAAATCAATCTTCCCATTGAATCAGTTCAACTTTCAAAATCCTAAGATCAAAGTTCACATCTTTCTTTTTCCTTTTTTTTTTTCTTAAAAGCCAAACTTCAAATGTTGTTCATAGAATAAAGAAAAATTCTAAAAGTAAATAAATATATCTCTCATATACTAAAAAGATTATATTTTTCATATAGGCAACCATTAATAGCTTTCTTAGAACTCCCAGAAACAATTGAAAAAAATAAGAATAAAATGTATTGCAACTCATATTAGAACAGAGAAGATAAATGTCTATAAGAACAAAATTATGTATCTTAGAAGTTCTTTCTCTCTTGACAATAAATGGTTGTGTTTGTGATGTGTGGGATGCCATAACCAGTCGAAGGTTACAGATCAGCAACTGTGTAATAATTATGAGGTAGAGCACATATTGCAGAGAGTGTGACTCTTTGAATAAATGAAAATTCAATTATCTATACCTAAAGCCACAGTAAATGCAGACAGGCACTACAGATGTATATTCATTACTAACGAGCTAGCACTGATATATGGATTAAAGGCTCCATTTTTTAGTGAAAAATGACCTTTTTTTTTTAAAAAAAAAATTGAGAGTTTGTAATTTTATGTTCACAACTTTTACATTGACACGTAAATCTTCCAACTTATAAAATATTACTTATTAAGTATTCCAACTTAATTATAAAATTATATCTATCAAACACTTAAACTTATAAAACTATATTTATTCAACATTATGAAAATAATTATATAATAATTAATACTAAAAAATGCATAAAATATCGTACTTATTTAATATATATCTAGTAATTTTATGTTAAACGAGTGTGATTTGCAAGTTGAAGTATTAAATAGATATTTTAATTGACCAAGTTAAAAATGTTCAACAATTAAATTCGGAAAAAGAAAAGAAATAGATTACTTATTATTTATGTATAATATTTACCGGCGACATTTCAACTTGTGGATCCGTGGCGCAATGGTAGCGCGTCTGACTCCAGATCAGAAGGTTGCGTGTTCGATTCACGTCGGGTTCAACTCCCATTTTATGCATTTTCAATACGTGCCTCAGTTATTTATTTATTGAGCTGATATTAACAAAATTTCGTATTAATTATTATATGCCTTCTATTTAAAAAAAATCAATTGAATAATGTTTATATTTTGTAGCTATTTAACTAATAGAACTTCAATTATTTTTCCATTTAATTATAAAAAAATATCAAGTTTACCTTTAACAAACTTGAAACTTTCTTTTGTGCCAAATAAACTTGTAACTTAACTTATAGATTTCTGTATTTTATTCCTAATAATTATTGTTTAAGTTTCAATAACCTTACCTCTACCACTTATAGAAATTAGGCTCTGATACCAAAAGAGAGCTGACTTGAAGTGTGGAGGGATAGAGAAAGAAATGAACGTTTAATTTTAGTTGTGGAGTAATGGTAATTGTTAAGCTAATATTAAAGGGAGAATAGAGACTGAACAATGAGATATGATACACATAAGTGAAAACAAACATAACAATTAATTAAAATAAACAAATGATTTAAGCAGTTTAAAACAAAACAATAATTATACAAAAGAAAATTTTATTACTTACAAGAAAGAGTTCACAAAGCTTTGGAGAGAGCAGGGTATAGAGATAGCACAAGATCGCTTATTCTATTAACCTCTGTCTCTATTATTACACATCTTGCTATTTATAGAAGTGCATCGACTTTATTTGATTTAAAGTCCGGATAACTATCATTCAAACCTTATCTATATGGATAGGGCCTAATATAGACAAATGCTAGATATGGCCTAATACAGACGAAAGATGGATAGGGCCTAATATAAACAAAAGAAGGGTGGGGCCTAATAAGATAAACTTTACTTGAACATATCTTGAACGAGATAGACTTCAATTTATCTGATTGATATTATAACGATTGTCTTCATGGAGTGGTGAGTTACTTGATGTAGTTTCCTCTTCATTTTCTTGAGATACTTGACTATTTATTTCTTGGAGTGTCTTATTGAACTCTTCAATTGAACTAGTAGCGGTGAGGGCAGCTTGCCACTTGCTTTTATCTGTTAAAAAATCTAGATTCTTTGGACTTTTCGCTAAAGGTAGATGTCATTTTGAACTGAAATATCTCTGAACAGCTTGAACACAACCTTGAGTTTGGTTATAATCCTTCCACCATTTATTGCTGAAGACTTTAACTAGCATAGGAGGAAAGGGTAGTGATTGAACTTGTTTAATTTGATAAAGCTGAAAGCCTTGAAGTATTTTTGTAGGAAATGTTTTAATTGAACATCCAAAATACTTGAACCATTCTTGAAACTAAAAAGGAAATTCTTTAATTGAACCTCGTGGAATCATTATAAACTACGAATGATTATAGTTTCTTAAGTAAAATATATTATACCAAGCTTTCTTGTAATCTTCATAGTTGAAAGAACTTGGTATAAAGTTTTGGCTAAATTTTTTTTCAGTATAAGGATTCTGATTCTAATCTGAAAGAGAAAAAACCTTTTTTATTTGAACTTTTGAATATAAAATCTTTTTAACATCTGCTGGATCATGAATATGTTCCAGAGTTATGGAATCAATATCAATTAATATAAACTCATAAAAATTTCTAGTTTTTGAAACTGATTTAGGAATAAAATGAAAATTAGAGGGAAATACCTTTTGAGCAACTTTTAGAAAATTTGAATATTTAGTATATTCCTTCTCAATATAGGTAATTGGCAAGTCTATATCCTTATTAATATAAGGATAGTTAGCTATAGATGAGGAGGATGATGCACCAGTAAGGACGTTATGTAATTTGTTGGTTTATTTGTAACTGAAGTGGTTGAAGCAAAAACTAGTATTGGTAACTGAGTGGTTGAAGTAACAGGTAATGTAGAGGAAGTACTCACACTCTTTTTAGCATAACTTTCTCTAGTAATTTTATTCTTAATGGGAGTGTCCCTTAAGTCTTGCTTAACAAATTTGTTGGATAAAGGGAAAAATTTATTTGTTTCTATTTTTGCCCTGTAAGAATTCGCAAGTAAGAAAATCAAACAAAGAGTTAGAAGTACCTTTAATGGCTTCAACTTCGAAATCAAAACATGATAAAATTGCTTGCCATCTAGCAAAAATTTATTTTGAAACAATATTTTTAACATCATTTTCTAAAACATTTTTGGCTATCGAGCAGTCAATCTATAAAAGGAATCTTTTATTAATCAAATCATCTTCAAATTTTGTAATGCACAAAACTCTTGAAAGCAATTCTTTTTTAATAGTTGAATAATTTTTTTTGTGTATCATTCCATGCTCTAGAATGGTACCTAACTAGAGATTCAAAAGACTGATTTGGTAATTTTTGTTTGAGAATACCTCCATAACCTATATATGACGCATCAGTTTCGACTATAGGAAATGAATTGAGATTTGGTATAGCAAGACAAGGAAGGCTCTTAACTTTCGATTTTATGGTTTTAACTATTTTGGTATGTTTCTCAGTATAGGGAGAAGAGTTTTTTCTTAACCTATTGAATAATGGCTGACACAAGATTTGAATATCTTTCATAAAATCAGCAACATAATTCAGACATCCTAAAAATCTTTGTAATTGATTTTTATTAGTAATTTCATCCGAAAATCTTTCAATAAAGTTAATTGATCGATCGTTTGGTTTAATAGTACCTTGAAAAATATCATGACCTAAAATCTTATTTTAGTTTGAAATAATTTAACTTTTGGAGAAGAAACAACTAAACCATTTTGCTTAACTATGTTGTAAAACCTTTTTAAATGAGAAAAATGTTGATCAATATCATTCGAATAGATAAGTACGTCATCGATGTAAACTATCGAAAATTCATGATAATTGTTAAAAATGTCATTCATAATATTTTTAAATTCAAAAGGAGCATTCTTCAAACCAAATGGCATAACATTCCATTCATAGTGACCAAAGGGAACATTAAAACCAATTTTGTAACTATTAGATTCATACATTTGTATTTGCCGAAATCCTAATTTCATATCAAATTTGGAAAATATATTTGCACTATTTAATCTTTTTAACGAATCTCTTTTGTTTGGTATAGGATACCTAATCCATTTCAATACTTTATTCAAAGGTTTATAATTTATAACTAACCTGGGTGCTTCTCTTTCTATTTCTGCCGCATTTTGGATATAGAAAACTGAACAACTCCATGGGGACTTGGATTTTCTAATTAATCCTTTAGCTAATAGATCGTTTATCTCTTTGTAATAATATTCTTATAATTCTTTATTCATTTGTATAGCTCTAGATCTAGTTGGAATATTCTTCTCATCAAAATCCTTTATATAAGGTAAATGAACTATATGTTGTTTTCTAGACCAAAAGGCATTAGAAATATTTGAACATCCTTCTTTATTTAACAGCTCTTCAAATCTTTAATTTTCTACTGTATGTGAGCTTGCTGTAATTGATTTTTAATCCTAATATTATTAACTTCATATTTAAGATAGCTAATATGTTTCTGTTTTTGTTCAATAAGATTTATTTCTTTATATATAGAAATATTTTGTATAATACTTAGATCCTTTTGTCTAATTGGTTATATAAATTTAAAACATATTTGACTGTTTATGATACTTTTTTTTAATCCTTCATTATCTATCTTAAAAGGATAAATAGTAGTTAAAAAAGGTATTCATAGTATAACTCCCATAGTGAGATTCTTAACTAAAATAAAGGGTGTCTTAAAGCAAAAATCATCACTATAGATTTTTATTTTTGTTAACTTATATTCTACTCTTAACTTACGACCATTAGCTATATACTATCTTTCTTTAGTTTTTTCATAATATATTGTTGGAATTAAACCTTCTTGCAAGCAATTTTGCTATGCACCAGAATCAACTAATGTAGTTTTAGTTAAATGAAAATCATTATTAATTACTATTTTAACTAATACTATCCATTTCTGAAAGCTTACTCTAGAGATTACATTGATAAATTCATCATAGGATAATGTTTCAATTAAATTATTAATCTTTCTAGTTTTTGAGGATTCTGCTTGTACATCTATAATTTTATTAACTTATAACTGAATAATTTCTTATTTAATTTTATTATGTTCTTGTTTTAATTCTTTTATTTCCTTCTTAACTATTTTAATTTCTCCTTGTAGGTTAGCTAAAGAAGGGGAAAGTTTTTCTTTGTTACTATTGAACCTACTAAATATTTCCTTTAATTCATATGGTTCATATGGTTTTTCATCTTTATGTAATATGAAATCTTTTAATTTTAACAAGTATTGTTTTTTAACTTCGTTATCTTCAATTTTATCTATACATTCTAAAAGAAAATCAGTTTCTTTAGTTATTACGTTTATACTATTTAATTTACAAATATAAAGACCATCGCATTCATAGTTATCTATGTCACTTGAACTATTCTGTGAATCACTAGATTCTATTTTATATATATCTTCAACGTCATCACTTATCTCTAAATCTGTATTGGTACTGGGTGAGAAGCAAACTCATCATTTGTTGTTTTAACTTTTTTGAGATATCTAAGTTGTTTTTTTTTTCTTTCATTTTGCACTATGACTTATAGTGTCCTAATTTTCCACACTTGTAACACACTATTTGTCCTTTACCTTTTCTTTCAACTGTATTCTTCTTAATGTGTGAATAGGGTTTACTCTCGTTAGAAGCTTTAGCTCTAAAAGTTTTAGCTTTATAGGGTTTTCTGTAAGGGGTTTTTCTATGTTTCTTCTTATTTCTAGCTGAAGGAGGACTTCATCTTTCATATCTGTATTGACTACAGAAACTGCCTAATTCTTTTCTACTTTGATGGAACTCATTCTTCATCTTTGCTTTTAATTTAAGATCGGTACATAAAGCTAACCCTTCATTATTAACATGATTAATAATTTCTTCATATGTGAGGGTATCATAAGATATGAATCCACCATAAATCCCTCGTATTCGAGAACGTACTGTTAGCCAGAACAATTTTACCATGTTATAATATTAGAATTAATTTATTTTTAGATGATAATTATCATTGTAACAGATTTATCTTTATCACTTTGTTAGATTAGAGATAAGGTTAAATAGATTTATCCTTATCACTTTGTTAGATTAGAAAGTATATAAATATCTCTGTACCTATACGTATGATAGTGTGAATAAGAATATTTTCCTCTACAATTTCTCTCTAAGTTTTCTACACGTACCTTTTCAGCAAATAACTTAGGTAATTCGCCAATAAATCTTTCTTTCCAAAAGGCATGACTACAATCTTGCCTAGTAAATACTTTTGTAAGAAATACATCTTTATACCACGTAAAATCTTGTAATTTTCGACAAGTTAAATTAGTTAATAACTCAGATGCTCTAGCTCGATATTCTCTTGGTTCACCTATAAAGGTTTTAGTAATTGTAAATATCAAAGTACTCACTGCATCTTGAACAATTGTATGTATTTATTGTTGACCTTCTTGTTTAACTATAGTTTTGGTAGCGTTTAATATCTTTTGTTTTTTTTCAAGTGAAAGATAATTATCCCACCATCTTTTTAATTGACCAGTAAATCCGAAAATTAATATATGAGCTACAGCTGGGTCAGTGTTACCTTTAGATTTATGGGATGATGAGGCCATAATCATCTCTTGTAGTATATTTATTATTTGGTACTCTGATAGTCCATCTATATTCCATTCATTAATTGATTCTCCATCGTATCTAGCTTGGATCATGACAGATCTATCTTCATATTGTATATCTAGGGGAGTAGGCCTGGGATAAAAATTTCTAATTTTTGGTAACACTGTGTTATGAATTTTCTAAATAATAAAGTTTTCGCTAAACTGTTCTTTTAACTGACTAATATCTGTATTTGATTCTTCTTCTTCTTCATCAAACTATTTTACTTTAATTAATACCTTAATACTAGAAGAAGAGGAAATATTTAAATTATTTAACCTATTTTGTATTTTTTCTAACATGTCTTCTGTTTTATCTAACTTAACTACTTGCTCTGTAGGTATCTCATGGGGTTTGAATATTGGAATTTCTGATTTAGTAATTGGCAAAGGTCTTTGTATAGGAGAAGTATAAGATATTGGAGTTTGAGTTTCTAATCTATCTAATTGTGTCACATCGTATTAAGTATTTGGTCCGTATAATTGTTTTGAAATTGAACATTTTTAATGTCTTTTAATGTAGGATTTTTCTTATTGTCGTATACTGTATTTATCATCTTAAACGCAAAATCTATAACTATTTGATGTTGATGACCAAATTTAATTTCTTCTAGGGGAGGATGAACAGATGTAACAACATCATTAGATGTAGTTATCCGTTATTTAGTTACCTTTTGATTAACTAGAACTTCCTAAAAAGGATATTCTATATTATTCTCAATAGAATAAATAGAAAACCATTGGAAGAAAGGAATATTAATTTTGTATTGATTCATGTAACTATAATATATCTCTCTAATTTGATCTCACTTTTCTTTCAAATAATTTTCAAAGAACCAATGACACTTATCTAAATTATAATCACTAGTCATTTCTTTCCTAAGAAATTCTTTATTAATTCAAAATTCACTTTCACTAATAATTTTTAACTGAGATGCATGTTCCATTGCAGATCTTGTAGGAGACAAAGATCTGGCAGGAGAAGAGGGTAAAGAGTTAATTGTTTGTTCTGCTTCTTGATATATGGGTCTAGGTATAGACCTATTGAAATCTACACTCTGTAATTAAATATTTGGTGTTCGGGTAGATGTAGATAACCTAGTGTTATCATAATTAAATAATTGCCTAATGGGATTTCCTAAAGGAAGGAATTGAATATGAATGCTTCCATCGTTATCTTCTGTAATACTCGAAGAAGTAGACACATTCTCAATGGATACTAGTTAATTAATTTCTTGGAGATTCCACGAATTTCCTTGAGTTAATTCGTGCTACTTTAATCTTTTAGGGGTATGTATTTTTGTGTGTTGAGTGTTAGCTTCAAATATAATTATTTCATTTCTAGTCAAAGTGTGTCTAGATCTAGGATCTAAGGTAGTTGTTATAACTTTGTAGTAGATTCTATATATAACTACTATAGATCTAGTATTATCTGAAAAATTCATATTTTTTTATTTAATAGTTAAAGTCAAAGCATCTAAAATATTTGGGTCATAAAGAGACAAAGAAAAGTTTGGATAACAATTAAAATAGATCAAACCATTAGCTAAATTAGATTCGATCATAGCTAAAAGAGACTTTGAAAAATTTAAATGCCTTGCATCTCATAAACATGCAAAAACAAGAATATCTAAAGCGACTCGAAATAAAGGTTTAATTGCAACTTGAACCATGCCTATATGCAAAAATTTATATTTTTCTTTATGATTTAAAATAGCTTGTAGAGAAAATAATTGAATATTTTTATGCATATGACTTAATGGAACAGACTATTCGGTTTGTTTAATTGAATAGTCAGAAAGAAAATCAAATGAACTAATTTTGTAAATATTATTTATATCATGCTTTGGGATAGACCAATTATGTAGCTAATTTTCTACATGAGCAATATTCATTTTTTGGTTATTCAAATCACTAAGACTAGAGTTAGGGTCATTAATACTCAAAGATTTATTATTAGAAAGAAGATTTAGTAATCTACTCATTTTGCTGATTAATAATTATGATTAGAGACTATTGATTACTAGGACCACCTTTGCAGGACTACTAAACACACGGCTGACCAACGCTTATACTAGCTGACCAACAATAATCCAATAGCTTCGTAAGCACAATTACTAATAGCTCAACTTGTAGATTTCTATATCTTATCCCTAATAATTGTTCGTTAAGTTTTCAATAACCTTACCTCTACCACCTATAGGAATTTAGCTCCCTTTACCAGAAGGGAACTGACTTGAAGGGTGGAGGGAGGGAGGAAGAATGAATGTTTGATTTTAGTTGTGGAGTTATGGTAATCGTTAAGTTATTATTATTATTATTATTATTATTATTATTATTATTATTATTATTATTATTATTATTATTATTAGAATTAGAATTAAGTTATTATTTTTAAGAAATCATTAATTTGATTGTTGGTACTTAATTTTTAAAAAATTTATTATTACAACAACAAAGGATATATTGAATTTCTAATATAATTTTTTAAAAAATTTTCATTATAATTTTGATTGAAAGTGATATCTTCTAGGATTTTACAAGACTTAGATTTAACCCGATAATTTTGATATATTCTTTTCACGCTAAATTTAAATTTAATTTAATTTAATTGCAATACATATCATGTAAAATCAATCCTACTAAAAAAGTGGAAACATAAAAAGTTTTTTAGTTTGATGGTATTTAACTATTCAACAACTATTAATTAATCACAATTAACAATTATTAATTGAATGCAATTAAATATTGCACTTTCATGAAATGAAATGACTCCTTAATTAATTCAATTAATAGAATATTGTATCATATTTGTTCTATAATACTCATTACATTTGAGAGAATAATTTATTCTAACATACTTTCTATATTTGTAGTTTCAAAGAGTAGTAAATCTTTTTTTTCCATATTTACTCTTTATATATGACCAGAAATTATTACTTCAATTTAATTGTTTTCTTAGAAAATTAATAATAACTTAAGAATAATGTAATCAATTTGTTTAATAATTTATTATAACTTAGATAAATTGAATAGTTTTTTTTAGGGTCATAAAATTTCAAATGCGATAAGTATTACGGAACAAAAATAGTAATTGTTTAACTCTTGTAAAAAATTTCGAATTAACAATTAATAATTAGGTGATATATAGATTAACAGATAAAATAAAATTATTATTTATTTCTTTTAAAAAATTATAATATAAAATTTTTAATAATGCATAATAACTCAATTCTAGTTTTATATATTAATTTGAATCAACAAATTTTAAAATTTTAGATTTTGAAATTTAATTTTTAATATTGATTTAAATTTCAATTTGGAGAGAAAAATTATAATGATCAGTGATTTTGTTATATGAATTTTTAATTATTTTATTAATTGATTATTATTGTTATAATTATATTTGGAGAATCTGCTATCATTACATTTGAATGAAATATTATAATAAGATGAATAACTTTGAAATTACAATTTTAATTTATCATTG
This sequence comes from Jatropha podagrica, assembly GCA_947857235.1. Lineage (NCBI taxonomy): Eukaryota > Viridiplantae > Streptophyta > Magnoliopsida > Malpighiales > Euphorbiaceae > Jatropha > Jatropha podagrica. The sequence continues at coordinate 82,512 of CANUEP010021130.1, forward strand.
TTTGAGCATCTATTTGTGTGTTAATTTCTTTTATATTTTTTTATGTATTATATAAATTAACTGGATAAATACTGTATTATTTTTTAATTATATATAATTTAATTTTTAAATGATATGAGTCTATGGATAAATGAGTTTTGTAGGTAATAAATACCTATAGATACACTCGGATGATAGATATACCCAAACACATTAGGCTTGAAAATGGATATAATATGCCCTACCCTGATATGATATTGTGTAAGATATGAGAATTGACGACACGATTGAATTTGGATATGAGTATTGTATTAACCAATCCAAACCTACCATTGTCATCCCTGGTTATATATATTAACTTTCAGCACAACCATTATTGGAATATAATTATTTCATCCTCATATATTATAAAATAAATTATGAATATTAGGAAAAATTAAATAATAATAAAAATGATTAATTTTTCACTTTAAATATCTCTCTATAAAATTTCAACCATTCACTAATTTGGTATATTCTTTGTTATTATTTTTTGGGATTGGACTTTTTTAAATTATAAAATTTTTTTCTTGCAATTATGGCGGTTTGTAGTTGAAATTTAATTTTCAATTTTTAATGTCAAACTAAAATTTAAATTCCTTTTTCTTTTCTATTTGAGTGGTGCAGAATTTGACGTTTAGGGGGCGAAAAAATAATGATAGTGATTGTAAGTTCATGATGCAATTACAAAAATGTCCTTTTTTCACTTTCAAAACTACTCATCCGTATAGCAAAAATATTGACCTCCAACTTTTACTATACCTAGACCCCATTTTGTACTTAAACTCAACATAATAATATCATGTTATGGAATGAATCGTTCCACTAATCATTTTCGTAAATTATTATTAGGAGTTGAAACACCCTTAGAATGTTGCATTTTAAATTTCTTTAAAACATCCTAAGCATACTTCCTTTGCGTGAGAAAGATGCCTTCAAATTTCTGGTGAACTTCCATACCTAGAAAATACTTTATCAATCCTAAATCATACATTTCAAATTTGATTGCATTTGATTTTTAAACTCAATTAACAACTTAATATCACTTCCTGTAACAAGTATGTTATCCACATAAATAGATATCACAATCTTTTTATCATTAAGATGTTTGTAGTACAGGGTAGCCACATTTTCATTTGTCTTGAAGACTTAAAGGAGTAAATAAGAGTCAACTCTTTCATACCAGGCTCTAGGAGCCTATTTTAAGACCATATAAAACCTTGTTAAGCTTGTAAACTTTATCTTCACTTCCCTTGACTAAAAAACCTTCTGGTTGGTGAATGTAAATCTCCTCCTCAAGTAAGCCATTCAAAAAAGCAGACTTCACATCTAGATGAAACACTTTCCATCTATTTTGGGCTACAAGTGCTAACAATAATCTTATAGTATCATGTCTAGACACAGGAGCAAATGTATCTCCATAGTCTACTCCTGCCAACTGAGCATAGCCTTTAACGATTAGCCTGGCTTTGTATTTGTTGACTGTGCCATCAGCATTATACTTTGTTCTGAACACCCATTTCACTCTAATCATATTTTTGCCCTGTGGTTTGGAGGTGAGGACCCATGTTTGATTCTTCTCGATTGCTGTAATTTCTTCTTTCATGGCTTACTTCCATTCTTCATGCGTTGCAACCTCTTAATAATCGGTGGGTTCTTGAGTTGCAAAGTTGCAACTTTCATATACCTTTGCTAATGACTTTGTTTTAAGGACCGGTGACTCAGGATCACTTTCTTCTGCAAGATCAACTTCACTAGTTCTTTCAATTTTTGCATGTTTAATCGATTCCTTCTCAACTTTTTCTTTTTCCCAGTCCAAGTTGCCATTTTATCAACTGTCAAATCACTACAGATAACTACTTTCTTGGTGCTGAGATTAAAAACTCTATAGGCTTTGGAGTGAGTAGCATAACCCAATAACAAACACACTTTTGCTTTTTCATCCAACTTCCTTCTATTTACACTTGGAACATGAACATAGCAAATAGAACCAAAAACCTTTAAATGTTTAAGAGAAGGTTTTGATTTATACCAGGCCTCAAACGGAGTCATTCCTTTCACAGATTTGGTGGGTAATCTGTTGAGAAGGTATATTGAAGTAAAGACTACTTTAGCCCAAAATTGCTTTGGCAATTTCTTTTCTGCTATCATACACCTTGCCATTTCTACGACTGTCCTATTCTTCCTCTCAACTACACCATTCTGTTGACAAGAATAGCTAATTGAAAATTGATGCTCTATGCTGAATTTTTGTAGAAAAACTGTGAATTCTTTGAAGCAGTATTCTTTTCCATTATCTAATCTCAAAATCTTCAACTTCTCGCCACTTTGATTCTCAATCATGGCTTTGAAATTCTTGAATGCATAAAAAACTCGTGACTTGCAACTGAGGAATCAACCCATCTAAATTTGGTAGAATCATTTATGAATAAAATAAAGTATCTACTTTGGTTCAAAGATGGAATACTTATGGGACCACAGACATCAATATGAACAAGCTGTAGTTTTTCTGTCGCTTTCCAAGCCTGATTGACTGGAAAGGTTTATTTATGTATTTTCTCCAGCTGACATGACTCATAAATAATAGTGCTAACATAAATCTTAGGCAGATCAAGCACATATCCATGAGTTTGCATAAATTTTAATGAGTTTAGGTTGAAATGACCCAATCTCTTATGCCATAACCATGTTTCATCAGAACTACAACTCAGAGCATGATGACTTGCATGTTTTAAATTTAATGGAAAATTATTGTCAACCACCTTGACTTTGGCCATTTTACGACCATAAGGATCAGAAATAGTGTAAGAGATATCTTTGAACTCAAGAGAGTAATGATTCCTCATCATTTGTGCCACACTCAAAAGGTTTTGATCAAGACAAGGAATAAACAAAACATTTGAAATTAAGTTGTTACCTTATTTGGTTTTCATAATGATAGAACCTTTTCCTTATATTTTAACTCTCCTTCCATTTGCTAACTTGACACTATCTTTCAAAGTCTTGTCCAGTGAAGAGAAAACTGATTCTTCATTGGCCATATGGTTGGTGTAGCCACTACCAATGAGCCAAGTGAACTTGTCGTGCTCATGACTAAGATGAGAGGTCATAAAACATGCTTCTTCACTATTTTAATCATGTTCCTCCAATAAATTTGCTTGTTGAGGTTGATGTTGCTGCTGCAAATTTCGACTACTTCTTCATTTTTCATGACAGTAGTTCTCTTTATGCTCATTTCTGTTGCAAAAGTTATAATGGTACGTTTACCCTTGAAGTAGCAATCCTTCTCAAGGTGATTTGTCCTTTTGCAAATAGAACAAAGAGGAAACTTGGTTTTGTTTTGAAATTCACCAAAACTAGAGTTTTCTTCTTTGGATTTTCTGAACTTGTCATTGTATTTCGTCCTTGAATCTCTGCCATTAAACCTCTTGCCTATGTGCTTTATTCGAAAGGCAATTTCACCAACTTCTTCATTTCTCATGGAAGTTCTTTGTTCTTGAGCTTGAAACTTACTAATGAGCTCAACAATAGATAAAGTTTTGAGGTCGCAAGACTCCTTAATCGCTGAAATTTTGGCTTCAAACTTTTCTGGTAACATAACTAGAATTTTTTTCAATCACCTTAGAATCTTCAAATTTTTCTTCGAAAAATCTAATCTGATTCACCAATTGCATAATCTTGGAGGTAGTCTTTCACCATTTCTCCTTCTTTCATTTTTAACATTTCAAACTCTCTTTTGAGATTCAACAACTTTACTACTTTAACTCACTCACTTCCTTCAAATTCTTATGTTTCTTCAATTGAGCAATGGTTAGATTTTCTCTCAACTGTGGTGATTCTTCATTTGTTTCAACAACTTCCCATACAGACATTGCTCGTAGGTAAGCCTTCATTTTGACGGCCCAAACTTGATAATTTTCTCTAGAAAATACTGGAAGAGAAACTGAAGAGAAACTAGAACTTGACATGGAGAAAATAAAACTCAACAACCCTTAAAGATCAAGAGAGCTTTGATTCCACTGTTGAAACTGAGAAAATATGAAAAATATAAACTTAGAAAATGAGAGTAGAAGACAAGAGAAGAAATTCTTGTAATTTGTTATATATTTTCTTCTTTACAAACATCTATTTATAGATTCTTCTTGATATTAATTACAATAAAGGCAACACACAAATCTAAAAGACTTCAAAATTTAATTAATGAAATGCATTCTATCTAAGAATTACTAAGTACTATATATCTAGGATGAACTTGATTATTTTGATTCATGAATCTTCTAATTAAAAGTCTCATCAACTTCTAACACCCATATCCAAAACTTGATGATTTTTTGGATTCCATAAGATTTGGATTTTGTAACATAGAGCTTTATACCCTATTCTTTTCCCTAATAAATAAACAACCACAGCCTTAGGCCAATTTTTAACAAGATTGGATTGTAATCCTTCTGATATGATCACCTCTGGAATAGAGCCAGATTTATTGATATGAAAATCTGCAAGAGAAATAATAAAGTCAGGATCATCTAAGAGATCCTCTTCTATTTGAACCCCCATACCATTCATGAATTTGTCACAAAAAGATTGAGTAAAATCATGGCCACCTGAGTAAGGCTAAATATTCAGAATATCTGTTATTTCTTCTCTATGCTTGACCTTCTTAGTGGCTCGTCTTCCTCGGTTGAAAATTCATTTGAATTTTCCATGTAGTAGAGTTTTCTTTCAAACATGTTCTGAATTCGTATTTACTAAAAAGCGAGTTGTTCTTTAAAGAATTTATCAAGCAGTTGGTGTGCAAGTTTCTACCAATTGCATTCTTAACAAACTGAATTCTTTCCAATGGGGAAATGTGAAGATGGATAGAAGCAAAGAGACGTCTATTAGCTAATGTACTTCTTGATATATCAAACCTATGTGATTTGGCTTTCATGCAAGCAATCAATTGAGTTTAGCGCTCATTTAGAGGAAACCTCTTTAACACCCCCCAAACTCTTCTGTTTTTATGTGTTATTATTAGAGGGAATGACAGAGCTGAGGGGAGTATGGGGGTGGCCCTCGCCCCGCAATCTTTATTCTCTAAAATAGTAAATTTTTCAACTTTGGCACTCTTTTAACCCGTGAAACTTTTTTAGCCTCCCCTAAATTTGATTCCTAACTTCTCCGTTGATTGGTTTATTATAATACACATAACTGTTTTGATATCCTAATTAGTTTTTTTTATTCAACTTAATCATTTAAGGTCAATATTTTGATGTAGTTTTCAATTGAAGAGTTTGTACAATTTAATATGATAAGAATGATAAGACCCAAGTATTTAACTGAATATTGATTATAGTTTATTAATTTCAAGCACAATTTGATATGATTCTTTTTATTTTTATTGATATTAATATAAGGATTTATTAGGAAAAAATGAAGGAAAAAGTATGGCTTAACAATAATAATTAAATTAATTAAATTTTCTTAATATAATGCAACTCAAATTAGGATAAACATTGTGGGACAGATGAAGTATTATTTATGAATCTAAAATTTATTTTAATCTTTTACGATTTTCACTATTTTTATTTTATATATATGAAGTAGTAGTGTTCATTTAGTATTAATCAAATTAATTAAATCTCTTTCACGATTACGTGAAGGAGATTGTATAGAGGATATATGAATTTTTATTTTGTAAGCTTTGGCTGCAGATGATTATAGATGTTTAGTTATGTATATAATTAAGCAGTTGGATTTAATTTCATATCAGTTTTAAAGTGTAATTTGAGTTTATTGAGTTGATAAAAAAAGTTTAAAATATGAGTTATAAGAATCTAAATGCATTTAGCACATGATGTGACATCACTTGTTTAGATTATCCGTAGATCCGATGATCTATTCATTATGTATGTAAAACATGTTACAATTTTAGACTTTCAATAGTTTGTAACTTCTTTCCTTCTATTATTCAATCAACCAAACAATGAATGAAATTTAAATTTCTATTTCATACTACACATTAAACACGAGAATAAGAATATTATTTGCCATTATATTTCATTCCTTACTCCAAAATTGAGGGTCTTAAGAATAGAGAAATATTATTTCAAGTAGAATTGTAAGTTTAAAAAATAGGAAAAACAAAATAAATGGTTAAGAGTGTTAAAAAATAAAATTTAAAATGCTAAACTATTCTAGACTTTCAATAATTATCCATTGTGAAAGAAGCCATTAAGCAATTGAGAAGGCTGATGGAAACCGCATTAGAGACTATTCTGTCCCCGTCGACCTTATCAGAGGAGCTGGATTTGTTAAATAGAAGCAATAAGAAGGTTAAGATTTGTGAAGGAGTGGGTGAGCACCCATTTACTGATGGTACACACAAAGAGGATGAGTATTTTTTCCTAGAGAAAAACAGATGGAAGATTTCCTTTCATGATGCAGTAATCCATGATTCAATTATGGAAGATATACAACAGGCTGAGTGGGATAATGACGATAATGTATCGGATGATGAATCTGGTGATGAAGACAAGGAAGAAGGTGACCCAGAGTGCCCCACCATTAGGATTTCGAAACAAGAAAATGTAGCTCTTCGTCAACCATGGTAATATACATTGATTCTCAAAGTACTGGGAAGCGTGGTAGGATTTAACTACCTCCAACGGAGGTTGAAAATAATATGGAAATTGACGTCTTCTATGGATATGATTGATTTAGCTAATGGCTATTTCATGACTCAATTTACCAACCATTCTAAATATGAACATGTCTTGTATGGGGGACCATGGATGGTGGTAGATCACCAACTATCAGACAATGGCAACCAAATTTTGATCCAGAGAATGCCAAGATTGAGAACGCAATGGTCTAGGTTCGTATACCAAACCTGCCAATAGAGTATTATGCCAAAAGTTTTTTACTTCGATTGGGACATCGTATCGGAACTCCAATCAGAGTGGATGATACTACGTTGGAAGCATCTAGAGGGAAGTATGCTTGCATTTGCATTGAAATGGACCTGGATAAACCTCTTCTCTCTAAGTTCAAAATAAGAAGGAGAGTCCGCCGAATTGAATATGAAGGCATTGTTACCGTTATAAACTTGCTGATTAAATTTAAATTGTTGCTGTTATTATGTTATTTTGTTTTTTTTGTTGACTAAGTTTTTTGCTAGAAAGTAAGAGTAGTAAAAACGTGGAACAGAAGCAGTCCACTTTGTAGCTATTCTTTAGCATAATAGTAGCTAATTTTACTGTAACAAACTCCCTCTACAGACTATAAAGAGGAGAGTAAATTAGAGGTTTCATTATGTCGTCTAAAAAAAAAATAGAATCAACTTTTTCCTCTAAAAAGTGTGTACTCTATCTGCAGAATTTAACTGCAGCAGTAAGAGTTCTATTTTGTTCGTCTTAAGTAGTTCTTCCACTTGGTGTATTCCCAACATTTGGTATCAGAGCCTTAAGATCAAGGCCTACACAACACAATGTCTCATATAGAGAGAGATAGAGAACAAAGTGAAGAAGCCTCTAATGATGGAAACATCTCTACAGTTGAAGGCGCCTTGTTCCCCGAGAAAGAAGGTTCAGTAACGTTGAAATATCCTATGCTGACGAAAAGTAACTACGCAGCATGGGCTATAAAGATGGAGGTCTTCATGATGGCTCAAGGTGTGTGGGATGCAGTTGAGTCACCAAGGCCAGTTGATAAACGCAGAGATAGGATGGCGTTGGCTGCCATTTACTAAGGTATAGGAGAAGATACCTTGCTTCAACTGGGTGCTAAGAAGACTACAAAGGAAGCATGGAACATGCTGAAAATGATGAACCAGGGGGCAAACAAGGTCAAAGAGGTACGAACTCAGACGTTATGGAGAGAGTTTGAAGCATTGAGAATGAGCGATTTCGAGAATGTTGATGATTTCTCAAGAAAGCTTACAATTATTGTCAACAAATTAAGGAGCCTTGGAAATACTGTAGAGGATGAAAAGGTGGTGAAAAAATTATTGAGATCAGTCTCATCCAAATTCCTACAGATCGTATCCACCATAGAAGAGTTTAGTGACCTATCAACCAAATCAGTTGAAGAGGAGATAGGTTCACTGAAAGCCCATGAAGAACGTCTACTCAGCTGTGGTGGTAAGTCTGAAGAAACACTTCTTCTCACAAGAGTCGAGTGGAAGGCAAGGGAGGAGGCAAAAGAGAACAAGAAAGCTTCTGCTGATACAAGAGGTGGTAGAGGCAGAGGACGCGGTCGAGGCAGAGGACGCGGTCGAGGCAGAGGAAGACACAGTGGTAAGTCAAGTCGAGGCGGCGATGATGAGTCAAAACCGCAAAAGAAGAAATTTGAAAAATCAAAAATTAAATGTTACAGTTGTGGAAAAATGGAACATTTCGCATCAGAATGAGTGTCAAATGAGAGAGATGAACAAGCTAATTTGACAGAAAAAGATGAGGTAGAACCGTCCTGTTTATTAATTGAAACTTGCGAGATGAACATTTCACAAGGAGAAATTGTGAACCCCTCTACCCCACCATACGTACTCGCAATGTGGAAATGCGTATGACAAATGGATAGAAATGCACTTAATGTGAGAGTCGCCACCTTGTTTAATTATTTAAGGGTAAACTAGGAAAACCCTAAATGACTCCAGTTTTAATTAACCTAATTTCTAGATTA